>SSNR01000459.1:365413-385227 GCA_006937965.1 Callopanchax toddi
GAGCATTATTTAGAGTGCATTTAGTTGAAAAACCTTGGTAGCTATAAGTTAAATTACAACAAATATTTTTTACAGTGCTTCTAGATTAAAAACCTTAAAAAATAAACAGTAAATTAAAGATCATCTTCTTTAATATAAAACCATTATTCAGCAGTATTTAGGGTATGTTAAAATACTAATTTGTTTAAAAACTCATAAATCAGGGGAGTAATGTTTGAAAACAGCTAGCTAATAAAGTGAAATGTTTCAGCACGGATGGCAGTACAAAGCAGTGAACTATCTTGTGACTTCTTGGTCTTTGGTTTCTGTTTCTGCTGACAAACACTTGCCCTCTTGTGACAGTTTTGTGACATTACAACAAGCATTATTTAGTGCTTTTAGTTGAAAAAATGGTATCTGTTGCCCTCTTGTGGCAATAAGGTGAAACTACAACAACTGTAAAACTAAACAGTAAATTAAAGAACACCATCTCTAACGTCAAACCATTATTCAACCATACTTTGGATATGTTAAAATACTGTAATTTCTAAAGAAGCTCATTATAAATCAAGGCAGTATTGTTTGAAAACAGCTAGCTAATGAAGTGAAGTGTATTCAGCAAGGATGTAAGCACGTCGGTCCGCTGGGCTGCACATTATTTGTGGGGAATGGGGACACAGCGCTACTTCTGCATCCTTTGGATGATAATGGGGTTTATGCACGGTCACTTCCTGGTTGCGATAGACTCTGCCCCTCCCTTCCGGTTCAACGCTGTTCCCACACAAACTGGACAAAATGGATTTTTTTACCCGTTTTCTTCAAGACCTGCCGCGCATCACGGTAAACGATGTCCACCGGATTTTTGAAAAACACACAGAGACGTCTGTGAGCAAGCGGGTGAAGGACTTTAAGCTGTATATAACGAGCTTTATTCATGAAATTGAAGGTAAGCTAACAGCGTTAGCTCGTAGCTTCCATCATCAAAAAACAGTGAGACAAATCTATATAGCCGTGATCGTGGGCTCCAACTGCTTCCCAACTTTCAACTTTCTCTGGTCTAGCTGTACGTTATCAAACACCAAGTCTTCATTCACCAAAAGAATAGTTGTTCCAGTGAAATAACACACGAACGGCGCCGCGCCTCCTCCTTTAGCCTCCTCCACTCGGCTCTTTGACTACTGTGCTGCAAAGTGTCGACTGCAGACACGGTGTGGTTAGAAATTATCACGTTTTCTCTTCTTAAGTTCACAATCCTTCCTTTTTGTAGTTATTTATTCAGTGGAAATGTGTGGAAACGGACTGATGAATTATATTCAGCTGATGCGGTACACAACGGAACACAGCAGTGTTCAGCTGTCGAGGCTTCCCGTCGCTGATACTTATATGATGGCTTCATTTCTTAGTGCTATAATATATATATCATACTGTACTATACTATTACTCGTTTTGATTATAAACAATATCTTTAGCTGGAAATGCACTCTGACTCTGGAAATCTTCACGTTTCAAATGGAACCGGAAATGGTCCCGCGAATTTTAAACCGGAAGTTCTACTAAGTACTCTGTGCATAAAGCCCATTGGATCAAATTATTGGTGGGGACACGTCACCTCCGTCCATCCCAAATCTACGCCCATGAAATGTATAATCAAATATGGCCAATTTCCCCATAAAGGGTTAATTGTTTTAAAAGAGAGGCTCATCATTTTTTAATCTTTACCGGTGTTTTTTTTTTTCTGGTTTAAAGTACTTTGTACTTTTTTCTGGTTTAAAGTACTTTGTACTTTTTTCTGGTTTAAAGTACTTTATTTAAAAATCAAACATTATCAAAGTCTTGAAAATCTCACGGTAAAATGCAAGCGTTCGTAGAAAGCATTTCAGTGTTTAGACGGAGCCCTCTCAATGTGCTGCACGCTGAGTCACATCTTCTGAGCGCGCGCGCTGATAGTGATCAGTAGTCGCGCGCAGCTGGCGCTGCTCGGTTCCGCTCCCTTCTTCGGGATAACCATATCGGGATGCACGCGCTGCTGTCTCGTGGGGTGAAGATGCCGTTCCCTCCGAGTCCTGGACGGAGAAACACTTAGTGAAAAGTCCAGAAGAAGAAAGTTGGTGGGACTGGCGAAGCCTGAGCAGGGGACCGTCATGGCCGCCGCCTGCTGCGGGACTTTTCTCTGGATGCTGCTGTGGTTTCTAACTCTCAGATGTAACGGTGAGTGCTCTCACCTCTTCAGAACGAAACGCGGGGAAAAGGCTAATTTCAGTAGAAACGTGTCGGGAAAGGAGCGTTTTAGAGGAGTTGCGTCACTCTTCGTTGTACAAACTCAACCATGAGTTTCCCCTCTGAACTGCTCCTGTTAAGCAGACTTTTTAAACAATCTTCCCAAACAGACTTCTTCAGTCCAGCTCCGTTTATTGTTCCAGGCTGGCTTCTGGCCTCCAGCGAGCTGAAACATCCTCTAGAACCGTGGCCTACTTTGGTTTGAAATGTTTTCCGTGGTTGAAGGGGGACAGGGTGGTGTGGGGGCTCTCCTCCATGTGAGGGTCTGGATCCACTTAAACCTCTTTGTCCTCCTCCGGCTTGTTGACATACCTCTCTGCTCCTACAGAAAGCTGCCAGTGTTTGACTCAGAGGGCTGTTTATGTTGTTGTCATGTTAATTGGACGCACAGCTCCAGTCGGTCATGCTGATTCTGAGTCCCCTCAAGGGGGTCGAGGCTGCGCAGGTTTCCTGTTTTCAGCTCCACTCAAAGCCATTTGTTAATGAGTAGGTGGGGGTGGGGAGAAGAAGGCCCAATAATCAGCACCTTCAGCCTCATGGAACTGAGGCCAGCTCAGACCACTTACTTTGAATGAATGAATTTTATTTAGATTATTTCAGTATACATTTCCAGAAGTACTAATAAGAGGAAATAAAATGTATGTATGTACAGTGCTACAACATGGTGTTGCCCTCCCACATTAAAATGTTTCAGATCATCAAACAAATTAACTTTTAGACAAAGATAATGAGTAAACACAAAATGCAGTTTCTAAATGAAGGTGTTTATTATGAGAGGGAAATAAATCCAAACCTAATGGCTCTGTGTGAACCGGTGATTAAGAACACTGGCGACCTGTCCAGGGTGTGCCCCGCCTCTCGCCCCCTGACCGCTGGAGATAGGCACCAGCTGCCCCGCGACCCTCTGTGGAGGAATAAGCGGCTACAGAAATTGGATGGATGGATGGATGAGCTGATTCATGATCGAATCATCAGATCCTGGTATTGATCTGATGTGGAGGAATTCTGACTCCTCATCTTTACACAATTGTTGTAATTCAGCCACAGTGGAGGGATTTCCAGCATGAAGCCTTTTAAGGTCCTGCCTGAGCATCTCCATCAGATTCAGGTCAGGACTTGGACTAGGACACGCCACAGTCTTCATTTAGTTTTTCTGAAGCCATTCAGAGTGGACCTGCTGGTGTGTTTTGGATCATCGTCCTGCTGCAGAACCCAAGTGAGCTTCAGCTGGAGGTCAGGATCAGATAGTCAGACGTTCTCCTTCAGGATGTTCTGGTAGACGGGCAGAATTCATGTTTCCAATGACCACAGCAGGTCTTCCAGGTCCTGAGGCAGCAGAACAGTCTCAGAGCAGCACACTACCACCACACTGTTGGGATGATGTTCCTTTTCTGAAATACTTTGTTACCTTTACTCCAGATGTAACTGGACACACACCTTCTAGAAAGCTCAGCTTTTGTCTCATCAGTCCACAGAGGGTTTCCCAGCCGTAACTCTTTACTGGTTTTGTTGTAGCTGATCCAAGCATCCCAGTGGATACAGATGTTCCATCAGAAACTCAGAGTGGTGCAGCGCCCACAGCTGAAGGTAGGGAAAGTCTTTTTGTTGTCTTCTGAATCTAGCTTCAAGAATGAAAAACATCAGCTTTCTGTCAAATTTGCTACATTTGAGTTTTTAAATAAGTTTTTTATAAACCAATGTCATTTTTGTGTTCACCCACAATTTTTAGCACTTTGAATTAAAAATAATATTCATTGTGTTGGTTTTGGTCTTTGGAGTAACAGATTTGAAAGCAAGAAATGGCATCAGTGTGGTTGCTTTTGTTTACTCTTTTGTTTCTAGCCAAGTCTACAAAGAGGGTATGAGTAAGCTGCTTGAAAATGTAACAGAAACTGGTTATAGTGCAGTAATGTTTAGATCTGTATGACACGTAAGTGAGATAACTGGATAATCTTGAGACAAAGGTGTAAGAACTGAGCACAGCTGGTCAGAGGAGTAAAAGCCTCATGCAGACTTTTGATTTGACGTTATGAGCAAAGTGCTAACAGTTTGCATTACTATGGTATTTTTTGCTCAGTTTTTGTTCAGTATCTCTAGTGTCTGTCCTGACAGAACCCCACACACGCTAGAATATGCATTACAGATCTTTGTGATTACATTAATAGGCAAATATTAAAGATTAAGATATTATTTAAACTACTTTATCAAATTTTCAACAAAAACATTTTCTTTAAAAAGAATGTAGTTTTTTCTGAAGATTAGTCTTGGAAAGGGGTGGTCATCTTATAATCAGGTTTGTCCCATATTCGGGTCAATACGGTATATATTTAAATCAATTGGGTTTCATAGGGCTTGATTGAATTAAATGTGTTTTGTTTTGTTTGGACCTGTTAGATTTTTGGGGATCATGTCCTGAGATGGCTCTTGATATAAACTGACTTTATATGAATAAACTGAATTCTGTTGTCTGCTTTTGACTGTTTGTCAGACTTATGGCCTCTCTAAACATTGACCACTAGTCCACTTCGTTTTTCCTCTAGGTTACTTCTTGGAGTTCCAAGAGCCAATCAGCAACATCACTCATTTCCAGGGCCAGGCAGCCACCATGCATTGCAAAGTTACAGGAAACCCTCGACCGTCAATCCGTTGGCTGAAGAATGATGCCCCTGTGATTCAGGAGCAGGGACGCATAACCATCCGCAAGACTGAGGCAGGATCCAAGCTCCGCATCCAAGATCTAGACACCACAGATACCGGCTATTATCAGTGCGTTGCCTCCAACTCACTGAAGGTCATCTCTGCCACAGGTGTTCTTTATGTCAAACTAGGTAAGGTTTACATCAGTTAGGTGACTTTAGTTTTAACCATATAACTCAAACATTTATTAGCTGTTTTTTTCTCATCACAATGTTATATTTTATAATTGAATCTATAGGTTGGACAAAGAGTTTGTTTTAATTTTCTCATCTACAGCCCTTTATTTGTTTGCATCATGAGGCTTGTTAGACCCAAAGTGGCAGTGGTAGGATGTGTCCTGACCTAGACACCACAGTTTGAAGCTACTTTTTAGGGATTCTCTAATACTATGGTTGTGTACTCATACTCTTAGGGTACATCAATACCATAGAACCAATTAACCAGTTAAAAAAAGTCACTTAAGCTAACATTTTGTTATTTTTGCATTCACAATAACTGTCAGTTTTCATGTGAAAAACGTGTTTATTATCTTTGTTTTATTTTGGATTTACAGCACAGATGCCCACACACAAACCAGTTGAACCGTAAGTAAACAACTTCAGCATTTACTTATCAACATACTCAAAGGAGAGAGAAGATGATTAAAATTGGGAAGACTTTATTCAGATAATTGTTTTTTATTTATTTATTTTTTTTTTTTTAAGAAAGATGTGTGAAAATGTAGTTCTTTTAAATATCTTTATGCTGTATGAGTAGGCAGTCAGTACCCTCTAAACTTTTACTGAGGATGTTCTTTACAGGCTAAATGACAGATGGGATTTGACATTTCTAAATCAAAGTCCTGTTGAAGTTCTAATCAAAAATATTCACCAATTTATTTACCATTAGTCACAGACCGTCAGTTCTGCTCTGCAGAAATTTGGTCTAGTCATGCTCATTGGAACCTCTGCAGCCCACTGATTGGTCCGGTCAGTCTCGTACCGGGCCAATCACAACACCTAAACGGGTTGGAGGGCGGGATTAGCCGATGACGTCAGCGCTCCGGCTGAATTTAAACAACATGGCGGCAGCTCGGGAATGTTCGTTTGAAACGTCTTTATTATGAACTTTGGACGATTTAGATTTGAGCTTCTCTCTAAGACGTGAACAGATGGAGGCACCAAAGTCTTTTATTTTGAAAGAGGATTTATTGGCCGCTTTGCCGACGGGACACGGTAAAAGTTTAATCTACCAGCTGTGTCCAGTTGTTGCTAAATGGCTCTAGCACTATCTAATAGCATGTGAAGACAGTTTGATTGACAACAGTTGGCCCCGCCCCTATGAATGAGTCGTTTCAGTGGACCGTGGCCAGACTATATATCTACATATATAGTCTGGTTTACCAGGCTAAGAAAATGTTACATCTACAGAGCATTTTCATTTCAGACTGAGTATTATTATTGCCTCGACATTAATCACAAAACAGCTGATAAACTGTAGCTGTCTGTTGTTGCTTAACAAGCTGAAACAAAGCAACAATAAACAGTTAAAGTTTATAAGCTTTACTCTCCCATATTCCAGTTAGAACTGACAAAGCTCCTCGGATGAGAAGCAAAACATCTTCAAAGGACCAAAGAAGTCCAGTTGCCTTAATTTAAAACCCATTTTGGATTACCATGCCCTGGATGACTGAGATCCTTCACCAGCAATTCAGAAGTACCACTGGCCGTTTTGGCATTAAACTGAAAAAGTAACAAAAACAGATAAAACTACATTAACCAAAGTATTCAATCAACACTATTATTGGTCTAACGTTCAGCCTTAATGATAACAAAAACATGTCGCTGTTTAATGAAAAAAATCACTAATCAGGACTTAAAGCACATTAGCTTAGCATTTAGTGCATCAGCGGTTTGAATGGGCAAACATAGTGCTGCATTTTTAGTAAAACAAAATAATCAATCAGCAGGGTTGTCACAAGCTGCCAAGTATTTTTTGAGTAAGTATCCGTTTGATGCGCCGCCAGAGACAATAGACTGATCACCCTAACTAACAAAATGAAAGGGTTCAACCTCACCACAATAAAAGAGTGCTCAGGAGTGGAGATTAAGTTCAGATCGTTGACGGCAAAGAGTTCACCCAACTCCACACACTAAAGTTTTCATCTCGTCCCACCGACAAATACAGACGTCTTGTCTCTTTTTCGTCATCAAGGTCGTCAGCGTCTCGTTAACGTCTTGAAAAAAGTGTGTTAACGCTATATGTTATAGTCTTTGTCGTCAAAAACAACACTGAAACTATATTATTCCTTTAATTAATACCAGATCTTTAGTTTCCACAGACTGATTTTCCTGCAGCCTAAGAGTAGACTGAAACAGAGCTCATATCATCAGATTAGAGAGAAAATCTGTTTTACTGATGGGATTTTAAAGAGCTTTAGTTTTTAGATAAACCACAAATTGAGTCATAATCTTTTTTATCTTGTGTGTTGTTCTGATTCAATGTGAACTCGAACCAGAAGTCACTTTTCCTGAATGTTTGGTCTATTGATCATAACAGTGAAATGTTCTACAAGCCCAATTCTTGATGGTAGGTAGGGATGGGAATCGAAAACCGGTTCTTAATGAGAACCGCTTCCCAGTGTTTCAATCCCTTGGAATTGTTTGCCATTTTTGCTAACGATTCCCTTATCAATTCCAGTCGGCGCAAAAAATAAATAAATAAATTCCAGTCGGCGCGACTACGTCACCACGAGTGTAACTAAACTCACTAAACTCATGTTTCTCCACTGTGTAGATTAGAGCCATATCTTTGTAGATGTGCCTGATAACAGCAGCAGTAACCTCCTTCCTTCTATTCCGCTCAGCTGGCAGCTACATGACGTGCTGCGTGTAAAAACCTGTAGCAGCGTCTGGAGTTTTTTCTGAGCGCTTGCTCCAACACTCGACGCTGCTTTTGCAGCTTTTACTCTTTGACTGTCTCTGTATTCTTCGACGTGGTTTTTGTGCAGGTGATAAAATATATTAGTGGCGTCGGACTCCGTTGTTGGGACCGGGAGCCGGCAAACTTTACAAACAGCTGCTGTCTGGTCCACGTTGTTCTTTTTATATTTAAACCACATCCATGAGACAGAAGATGTCCCTTTTTTAGGTACAAGCTCCTCGTTTTGAGTTAGCTGGTTATCCTGTTGACTCTGGTCTAAAACGCGTCCACTACCGTCTGCCTCCATGTTTGTTTGTGTTGCTGCGCGGTGCGTTCATGAACATCCCGTAAAGTGCATTATGCTGTAAAACTTCTATCGTGGCTTAAACGATAGAGCTTTTTATCTGACGGTAGACATTTTCTATCGTCCAGATGAAATATTTCGTCATAACGTACAGCCCTGTGTGCAGGCGTCCTCCACCCCGTCTGAGAGAGTGTTCTCCAGCTGGAGACACAATAAGTCCAGAAAGATCACGTATCATTCCTGAAAAAGCAGATATGCTCATTTTTCTGCAGAAGAATTGTTAATTTTCCATAGTTGATGGTTGCAAAATTGCACAATGCACAGTTCCATTGAACTTGACTTGAGTTGTATTTGTTGCTGGTTGACGTAACTTTGTGTGTTCAGCTCATATCCTTTTTAAAAAGAGAGTTGAAATGTTACTGGACATTCTTGTGGAATTGCACAGAATAATTTATGTTGTATTTTGTTATGTTATTTCTACAAAATAATATTTTATTATTATTTTATACTTAGAAAAAAATTTTTCTGGGCACCCTGTGACCCTAGGCTCTGGTTTTCTTAAGACCTCACTGTTGGATGTTATAAGTTCATCTTACTTCTAAACTTGTATCTTACTCAAAGATAAGATATAAACCAGATTTAAGCTAATAGATCTGTTCTCTTTTTTTCCAAATGATAATCGATAAGAAAATCGATAAAGAATTGAATCGTTATACAGAATCGAAAATGGAATTGGAATCGTAAAAATCTTATCAATTCCCATCCCTAATGGTAGGAGAAACAAAAGAAGGCTTTCCTCTGCCATATCAGATTTTTTTGTCCCTGAAGTGATGTTTGATGTTGTTCTTAGATCAAGTACAACAGGCTTCTGTCAGCCATACCGCGGCATTGCCTGTGCTCGATTCATCGGTAACCAGAGCATCTACGTTGAGTCTCTGCAGACGCAGGGAGATAGTGAAAATCGCATCACAGGTGAGAAGATTTACCCACCTAAACACAAACTTAGAAAATATTTAGGTTTGCATGAGTACATTTGAAATGGCACAAACATCTGTTTTTTTCTTCAAGCTGCCTTCACTATGATTGGGACCTCGACCCACCTATCAGATCACTGCTCCAAGTTTGCAATCCCGTCCTTCTGTTACTATGTCTTCCCACTGTGTGATGAGGGCTCCAGGGGCCCGCGGCGGCGGCAGCTTTGTCGAGACGAGTGTGAAGCCTTGGAGAACAACCTTTGCTATGCAGAGTACACCATCGCTCGATCCAATCCCATGATCCTCATGCAGCTGCAGCTCCCCAACTGCAAGTTACTTCCTCAGAAAGAAACCCCGGATGCTGCTTCCTGCATTAGGCTCGGAGTTCCTCCAGAGAAACTGGGCTCATGTAAGTCTGACATCCACGTACATCCTACACACATTCAGCGGGTAAACAAAGTATTGAACACGTCACCAGTTTTCTAATGAATTATATTTCTAAAGGTTCTCGCCAGATGATGGTAACAACCCAACTAGACCACACACGAAACCCTCCATGTCCCCATTAAGTTATGTGTAATAAAATGGAATGACTCAGGGGAACTTTAGACTCTTCCTGAAATGGATGTAATTCTTGGTCTGAAAGTCTTTGCTGGTGCTGCAGCTTCAAGACGCCTCCTGGAGGATAAATTAGTCTCAGGTGTTGCTCAGGTGTGGTTTTGGTCCATTCTTCCATACAGTCATCAGATCCTGAAGGTTCTATGAACTCTGACCTTTAGTTTCTCCATAGATTTCTCTAGGCTGGGCCATTCTAGCATCTTTATTTACCGTATTTGCCCGCATATAAGACGAGGTTTTTTTCATTGAAAATAATTTGAAAAAGGGGGGGTCGTCTTATTATCGCGCCCTAGTTTTTCCGGCGGAGGGCGCAGGCTTTTTGGTCAAAGCGGCAGGAAGCAGCTCAGACCGCGAGCAGTTCCAGAGGTCCGGGCCTGGCCTAGTTCAAAGTTACAGGTTTACTAGTACTGAGGATTAAAATGTCCAGACCCAGCAGGTGTTTTCAGCAGCAGACTGTACAGGTGAGGGCTCGCATCGCTCGCTCGATTCACACACGCATTCTCCCTCAGAACCTCATCCGTCTCACCGTTCTTTATATGCACCCGACACACACACCTACACACACACACTCCCTCACACATACAGCGGGTTTGTGTGTGTGTCTGCGCAATAATTGCGCAACAGCGGGTTTGTGTGTGCGCGCGCGCGATCATGGCGCAACAGTGGGTTTGTGTGTGTGTGTACGATCATGGTGCAACAGCGGGTTTGTGTGTGTGTGTGTGTGTACGATCATAGCGCAACAGTGGGTTTGTGTGTGTGTACGATCATGGCGCAAAAGCGGGTTTGTGTGTGTGTGTCTGCACGATCATGGCGCAATTAAAAAAACGGGTTTGTGTGTGTGTGTCTGCGCAATAATTGCGTAACAGCGGGTTTGTGTGTGCGCGCGATCATGGCGCAACAGCCGGTTTGTGTGTGCGAGCGATCATGGCGCAACAGTGGGTTTATGTGTGTGTACGATCATGGCGCAAAAGCAGGTTTGTGTGTGCACGCGATCATGGCGTAACAGTGGGTTTGTGTGTGTCTGCACGATCATGGCGCAAAAGCGGGTTTGTGTGTGTGTGTGCGCCATCATGGCACAGCAGCTGGTTTGTGTGTCTGTTCGTTCATGGCGCAGCTGTGTGTGTGTGTCTGTGCATTTTGCCGCAGCAGCGTGTGTGTGTAAACAAGCTTCCCCTACATGAAAACTCCATCTCAGCTCCACAACTGGATGTGAAGTTCATCAGTGTCTGATGATCGCGAAGTTGCACAATCTGACCGTGAAAGCTCCTGTCAGCAAAGGTGCGTTGGGCAGAGAGATCAGTACGGTGAACTGGTGGACTAGTTGTGTGCACCACTGTTAATAAGCAAATACTAAAGCAGTCTGGAATTATTAGTAGCATTAGTTAAATAATTTTCTCAAAATTTCAATAAAAATTGTTTCTTTAAGAAGTGAATTTAGTCTTTTTTTCCTGAAGATTAGTCTTGAAAAGGGGGGGGGTCGTCTTATAATCAGGGTCATCCTATATTCGGGCAAATACGGTACTCTCTCTGTGACCAGTAGAGAGTTTCTTGGCTGTTTGACATCATTGTCCTCCTGGTTTCATCTTTGTCATCCTGATAGAGGCAGCAGATTTTGATCCAGAATTTTTCACAACATGTTTCCATTCATCCTTTCTTCCTTTATATGAAGTGTTCCAGAGCTGTATGCTGAAAAACAGCCCATATAAAATCCATATTATCTTTTCCCAAATTCCTTTTTTTTTTCTTCACTTTATTTTTTTCCCAAATTCTGTTCTCATTTGTCTTTGTGTTGACCCTGTGATGGACTAGTGACCTGTGCAGCCCTGGTGACTGCTGGACATGGACATCACCTTACTGAGAGTCTGAGCAGGAACAAGCGTACACACCTGGAGAATGAAAATAATTTTTAATGCATTGTTGAGCCTTTTTCTACTGAGTTACACACTAAACCTTTTTGCTCTGCAGATTCTCCACCAGAACACAGCTGCTACAATGGGAGTGGGGCTGACTATAGAGGAGCAGTCGCTGTCACTAGATCTGGTAACCACTGTCAGCAGTGGAGTGCTCAGTTTCCTCATAGTCACCGTCTGACCCAGGAGTATCCTGAGCTCTGGGGAAGTCACAACTTCTGTCGTAACCCAGGAGGCCACATGGAGGCGCCCTGGTGCTTCACTCTGAACCCTCAAGTCAGGATGGACCTTTGTGACATTCAGCCCTGCAGTAAGCTCCTCACCACAGTAACTGTTCCCTCATAAAACAGAAAATAAACAAAAAACTGACAGTGCAGTTCACTATACTGTGTAACGTATCTATCCTGCAGTGAACTTCACACCCACAATTACTACACATGCAGTTTTACACAAATATTTACAAAATGTTGTTACAAAAAGGTAATTTATCTCCACATTCATTTACTTTATAGGGTTCTACATGTGCTTGAAAATACTTGAATTTTAATGTGGTATTTAAGGTTTTGCTTCTCATTCAAAAATTTGTCTTGATTGAAAAATTAATTAAATCACAGAATGTCTTTACAAATCAAAAAGAACAGCAGCTGCCTTTTTCTCACTAAGATTAACACTACATTAACATTTACCAGCACATGCTACAATTTATCAACATTTACTACCATAAACCAGCTTCATACAGTCTACATTAGCTGTTTGAAGTAGGGGTGAGCCGAATGCTCGTTTCAGATGAGTATTCGTTACGGATAAAGTATATTTTCCAAATACGAACATCATCCGAGTGAAACACGTCATTATCTGTGCTCGTGCTGCTCATTGGGTAACTGTCTGACTCTCTTGTCGCTCTCTGTCACACACAGCGCCCACTCCTCCTGTGCGCACACACATTCTCGTTGCCTCACACACACACAGTGACTGAGTGATCTGATCCTCTGTGCTTAGCTCACGGTTACTTTTCTTCAGCTCGCCTCTATTTTGGTTTGTTTTTAAAGACAGTTACTTTGTGAACTTGTTTCGTTACGCGGTGCATTTGACCAGACCGAGCTGAGAACGGCTCGAGTCACGTCGGGCTGCCTGCACTCCGGTCGGGTTAAACTTTTCTTAACCGTCTGCTTCCTCAGCTTGGCTGGTGATTTAAAGTCAGTTGGAAAACTTTGCTCGTACTGAATGAACTTGGTGAACAAGGCTGACATTATTTCCCTCTTTTTTCCATCATGCAGTAGATAACTGTTACAAAGCGCGCACACACATTTGGCATGGACGGAGGTGACGTGTTCCCACCAATATTCATAAATCACTGAAATGTCTCCATCAATAATTCAATCCAAGGATGCAGAAATAATGCTGCATCCCCACCATACGTCTGATCGACCGGCGCGAGCCTCTGTGATTCTGTCTCCTTGCCAGACACGCAGCCCGTTGTCATAACAACCAGCTGACGGACAGCTCTAGAGGTTGTATTTATACACATCAGGTAAAACGCATCAAAGAACATCTGAAAGTTGTAGTTCTGTTCACTGTTTTAAACTAAGTTACAGGGTTTCTCCAGCTATTCTGTGTGGATTTTATTCCACTAAAAACGATCCAATATGCATATTGACATCTTTTTGGATCATTATAAATATGACATAAAAAAACACCAGATTAGATTTATATTTTAAACATGACACAATACTGCTCTCACAGCTGTAAAAGCCAAAATACATTCTTAATGAAAACATAATAGAAAATAGTTTTTTTTTATCCTCCACCAAAAACCAGAAGGACCTCTGCAGTCTGGGACTCTTTCACTGTTTGTGAAAATGATCCCTCCAAAGCCATGTGTAAGCTTTGCAAGTCCAAAATAAGTAGAGGTAGAGATCATAAACATTAACTAGTTTCTTTAATATTGTGATCAAAAACATTGAATCTAAATTCTGAGGATGCTCTGTAAATAGTTTTCAAATAAACAATAAATATAGCAACTTTTGATCAATCCATATCAATTTCAGACTTAAAACAATTTACCGGTTTAAGCCACACCCACTCCCGGGTTAAACCCGCCCACTTCCTGTTTAGGCACCGCCCACTCCGAGTACAGATACGGATAATTTAGATGGTTGAACAGATACAGATAATGCTGTACTCGCTCATCCCTAGTTTGAAGGCTTATTTTTTATTTTTTTGTGCAATAATACTAAGTAGTACAAGTAATTAATGTTAATCATAATCAGGGGTGCACATAAGTGGGTCGCTAGTGCGCATGTGCATCAGATATTATGCGTGTATGCCCTCTGTCTGAACGCTCCTTTGCTGACCAGTGCTTTAGCAGTCCCAAACTGCGAAGTGCTCAAAGCAGCGTTCGTAGGCCTGCAGAAGCTTGTTGATAGATACACATGCTCTGTCCCACCACCACACACACAGAGAACTGGACCCCAGCCCGGTGAACTCACAGGCGAGGAGGTGTACACCTGACATCAGTGCCAGGTTCTCCTTTGAGTACCTCAGTAAAAAAATGATGTGCACCCCTGATTATAATAATCCCACATAAGGCTGAATGATAATTCAATAGCAATATATATCTATGTGCGATGGGTTAATTAAAAACGTTTTTTTAATCCATCCTAACCAGTCAGAAACACAAACCCAGGCATCTCCGTCATCGTTCTTTATTTTTATGACACAGGTTTTTTTAACCTCTCTCTCTGCTGTCCGATTTGATCAATTAATTTAATTATGCAGCCAACCCGATTATCGGTTCAGTTTGAATAAATGGTTGAATTGAATTAGTTTTTGTGCGTTTTTATTTTATGTGTTTTATAAAAAGTAGTTCATTAAAGCAGCAATGTGGAGTTTTTCAGCAACAACGCCTCGCCTCGCCTTCTTCCGCTTATGCGGGTCCGGGTCGCGGGGGCAGCATTCCAAGTCGGGCAGCCCAGGCCACCTTCTCCCCGGCCAAGTCCACCAGCTCCTCAGCTGGGACACCCAGGCGTTCCCAGGCCAAACTGAAGATGTATTTCCTCCAGCTTGTCCTGGGTCGACCTGGGGGCCTCCTGCCGGCAGGACATGCCCAGAACACCTCCCGAGGGAGGCGTCCAGGAGGCATCCTTACCAGATGCCCGAACCACCTCAACTGGCTCCTTTCGATATGGAGGAGCAGCGACTCTACTCCGAGTCTCTCCCGGATGTCCGAGCTTCTTACCCTATCCCTAAGGCTGAGTCCGGCCACCCTGCGGAGAAAACTCATTTCAGCCGCTTGTATCCGCGATCTCGTTCTTTCGGTCATTACCCAAAGCTCATGACCATAGGTGAGGATTGGGACGTAGACCGACCGGTAAATTGAGAGCCTTGCCTTCTGGCTCAGCTCCCTCTTCACCACAACAGACCGGTTCAGCGTCCGCATCACTGCAGACGCTGCCCCAATCTGCCTGTCGATCTCCCGCTCCCTCCTTCCCTCACTCATGAACAAGACCCCGAGATACTTGAACTCCTCCACTTGAGGCAGGACCTCTCTCCCGACCCGGAGTTGGCAATCCACCTTTTTCCGGTCGAGAACCATGGCCTCAGACTTGGAGGTGCTGATCCTCATCCCAGCCGCTTCACACTCGGCTGCGAACCTCCCCAGCAAGAGCTGAAGGTCAGAGCCTGATGAAGCTAGGAGGACCACATCATCCGCAAAAAGCAGAGACGCGATTCTCCTGTCACCAAACTCAACACCCTCCACACCACGGCTGCACCTAGAAATCATGTCCATAAAGGTTATGAACAGGACCGGTGACAAAGGGCAGCCCTGGCGGAGTCCAACCCTCACTGGGAACAGGTCCGACTTACTGCCGGCTATGCGGACCAGACTCACACTCCTCTGGTACAGGGACTGAATGGCCCTTAACAAAAGACCATCCACCCCGTACTCCTGGAGCGCCCCCCACAGGGTACCCCTGGGGACACGGTCATAAGCCTTCTCCAAATCCACAAAACACATGTGGATTGGTTGGGCAAACTCCCATGACCCCTCCATCACCCTAGCGAGGGTAAAGAGCTGGTCCACAGTTCCACAACCAGGACGTAAACCACATTGCTCCTCTTCAATCTGAGATTCAACTATCGACCGGACCCTCCTCTCCAATACCCTGGAGTAGACCTTTCCAGGGAGGCTGAGGAGTGTGATCCCCCTATAGTTGGAACACACCCTCTGGTCCCCCTTCTTAAAAATGGGAACCACCACCCCGGTCTGCCACTCCACAGGAACTGCCCCCGATAACCACGCAATGTTGCAGAGATGTGTCAACCACGACAGACCTACAACATCCATCGCCTTGAGATACCCAGGTCGGATCTCATCCACCCCCGGGGCTCCGCCACTGCGTAGTTGTTTGACTACCTCAGCGACTTCTGCCCCAGAGATTGGACAGTCCGTCCCCAGGTCTCCCAGCTCTGGTTCCTCCTCGGAATGCGCGTCGGTGGGATTGAGGAGCTCCTCAAAGTATTCCTTCCACCGTCCGACTATAGCCCCAGTTGACGTCAGCAGCTCCCCGTCCCCACTGTAAACAGTGTGAGGGAGTTGCTGCCTTCCTCCCCTGAGGCGCCGGATGGTTTGCCAGAACCTCTTTGGAGCCGATCGATAGTCTTTTTCCATGGCCTCGCCAAACTCCTCCCACGCCCGAGATTTTGCCTCGACAACTGCCACTGCTGCACTCCGCTTGGCCCGCCGGTACCTGTCTGCTGCCTCTGGAGACCCACAGACCAGCCACGCCCTGTAGGCCTCCTTCTTCAGCCTGACGGCTCCCCTAACCTCTGGTGTCCACCAGCGGGTACGGGGGTTACCGCCACGACTAGCACCGGCTACCTTGCGACCACAGCTAGCAACAGCCGCCTCAACAATCGCAGAGCGGAACAAGGCCCATTCGGACTCAATGTCCCCCACTGCTCTCGGGACGCGGTCGAAGCTCTGCCGGAGGTGGGAGTTGAAGACCATCTTGACAGGCTCTTCTGCCAGGCGTTCCCAGCAGACCCTCACTATGCGCTTGGGTCTACCAGGTCTGCACGGCATCTTCCCCTGCCATCTGATCCAACTCACCACCAGGTGGTGATCAGTTGACAGCTCCGCTCCTCTCTTCACCCGAGTGTCCAAAACATACGTTCTCAGGTCAAATGATACAACTATAAAGTCAATCATCGACCTGTAACCTAGGCTGCCCTGATACCAGGTGTACCGATGGACATCCTTATGTTCGAACATGGTGTTCGTTATGGCCAAACTGCGACTTGCACAGAAGTCCAAAAACAGAACACCACTCGAGTTCAGATTGGGCGGGCCGTTCCTCCCAATCACGCCCCTCCAGGTCACGCTGTCATTGCCCACGTGAGCCACCGGTCAGTGTGATTTCAAAGAGGTCTATAGGAGGAAGGAGGGTCTTCAGAAGAATAACACTAACCATAGTTCATAGTTTAGACCTGACATATCAAAACATTTATAAAACTTTGATACATAGAAACATTCTGCACATATCACCTTTAAGGATTAGCATAAAATGACCAGGGCTGCACTTAAAATATTTGTTACATTTTTTCATAGTTTTTAATAATTATTAATAATCAATATGCTTGTTTTTTATTGATTGTCCAGCCCTAATCCCACTTGCCTGTTGTCACTCGGGAGGGGAATTCTTGGATATTTTTTTAACCTAAATTCTTATAAACAAACTTTTATATTGAACTAATGACTTTCTCTTTATTTTGCTGTGAACAGTGCCTCCAGAAAACCCAAGGAAGGAGATCCTGTTTATTCTAATCCCTGCAGTTTCCATCCCACTGGTCATTGCCTGCCTCTTCTTCCTGGTTTGCATGTGTCGAAACAAACACAAGGCTTCAACAGGGACGCCACCTCGCTGCCAAATCAACATGTCACCCAGCCAGGACCTGGAGCTCTCTCTGCTCACTCAGAACAAACATCAGGTGCAGATCTTCTTCACATTCATTTGAAACAGGGTTACAACAGCACATTTTACCATCGTAAACAACGTAAATGTTCCTTCGCAAGTTGCTCTTCAACCACGTTTGTTTTTTTTAGCCATCAGTAGGATTCTGTTAGAAATCTACTGCTGTCTTCTTGACAGAATTGGTGGAGTTTGTTTAAATGGTTGGTATAGTGTTGAGATCAGAGGTCAGAGGGCCATTTGAGTCTTTCTGAACAAGTGTTCTATCAGTTATACATCTACAGGAAGGCCCACACCTACCAGTGAAATTACTCAAAGTGGCCAGAGTTACTAAATACAGGAAGTAGTCCTCTGACCAGAGCAATACAATGGCTGGTCAGATCAGGACAGACACTACTGCAGATGAGTGACAAACTAAAAGGCTTATTTTCAGGTCTCACCTCACCTTCTTTCGCTTATCCGGGTCGTAGGGGCAGCATTCCAATTAAGGAATTCCAGACCGTCTTCTCCCCGGCCACCTCGACCAGCTCCAAGACCCCATGGCGTTCCCAGGCCAGATTGGAGATGCACTTCCTCCAACGTGTCCTGGGTCGACCCAGGGACCTCCTGCTTGCAGGACATGCCTGAAACACCTCCCCAGTAGGGCTGCCACAAACAAGTATTTGATAGTTGACTAATTACAGATCATTTTTGCGATTAGTCGACTAATCGTATCATGTATACATTGTACAGTTAATTGCACTGCAGCATGCAGCTTCTCTTATCTAATCATCATTAGCTTACAGTTTGAAGGGTTTAGGGTATGTGCCAACAAGATAATAGTTTGTTAAACTTTTAATGTATTTGCAGCTTGTAGCAATCTTTAACTGTAGCATAAAGTGCAACATTCCTGAAAGTGTTGAAACTGCCGTTTGCTCCACCGGACCTGCAGCTCAGCGCTCTGCAGCTTGGAGCTCTTCAGCTCAAAGCACTGTAACACGGAGCACTGCGGCTCTGCAGCTCAGAGCATGGCAGCTATGCAGCTTTGAGCACTGCAGCTCGGGGCTCTGCAGCACAGAGCTATGCAGGATGAAGCTCTGCTGGGCCGCAGCAGCTGCAGGTCCAGACAACAGAATGGCAGACAAGGCAGTGAAAAACAGCTTCTAAAAAATTAACAACGCGTTGACTACTAAATTCTTCACTGACGATGTAATCGTGACTTATTGACTAATCGTGGCAGCCCTACTTCCCAGGAAGGCGTGCAGGAAGCGTCCTAACCAGATGCCCAAACCACCTCAACTGGTTCCTCTTGATGTGGAGGAGCAGCGATTCAACTCCCAAGTCTCTCCTGAATGTCCGATCTCTTCACCCTATCTCTAAGGCTGAGTCCGTCCACCCTGCGGAGGAAAATCATTTCAGCTACTTGTAGGCCTGGGCTATAAATCAATTGAATGAATTAATTCGAATTTTTGGCTGCGGGCGATTTAAAAAATAAGTAAATCGAGTTTTTGTGTAATGGCACATTTTTGGCTCCCCAGAGCTTCCGTAGAGTTAGTTTCACATAGCATTATGGCTAGCGACAACAACAACAACAGTGACAACAATCACCGAAGCAATCGCTTTGCACATATAGGGCCCTATAAAATCAGTTTTATCTTTTCCCAAATTCCAATAACTTCACGGCTCGTTTCTAATGATTTAGCTGAATGTTCCGTAGTACGGTTTGACCGGCTCGATGCTGCTGCCTGTTTTCAGACGTGACTTTGACTCAGAGCTCATCACATTACGCTGCCAGTCCATTGTCTGTCGACTAGACTTAAAGAGAAGTCATTCTTCAGATTCATAAAGGTAATATGGATATTGTTCTGCCCTGAGCTTTGCACTAAATTTTGCGGTTTTGAATTTTCTGGAGGTGTTTTAGTGAGACTTTGTAGAATTGGACAATCTTTTTTTCTCTTCTGTCTGTGTGGAGAGGAGAGCTCCGCTCTGCGCAGTTACGGTGGCAGCGGTGGCCAAAACACTTTGGAAAATATTATTTTCTTATACTGAATTCCATTTTGTTTGGGGATTTCCGTGATTCCGTCCGATTTTTTCCGCATCGCGGAAATCATAGGGCCCTATGTTGTCTGCTGTTTGTACTTGTAGGGGGGGAATCGGAAAAAATTTGTAAATCGATTTTTTTTTTTTTTTTTTTTTTTTTTAA
>SSNR01000459.1:385237-409329 GCA_006937965.1 Callopanchax toddi
TTTTTTTTTTTTTTTTTTTTTTTTTTTTTTTAAATCTGAGATTATTTTTTTAGGCCATATCGCCCAGCCCTAGCCACTTGTATCTGCAATTTTGTCCTTTCAGTCATTACCCAAAGTTCATGACCATAGGTGAGGATTGGGATGTCGATCAACCGCTAAATTGAGAGCCTTGCTGTCTGGCTCAGCTCCTTCTTCACCACGACAGACCGTTTCAATGTCCATCACTGCAGACGCTGCCCTGATCAGCCTGTCGATCTCCCTCCTGTCGTGACTCGAGGACCTCTCTCCCGACCTGGACATCTCTTGCTATAAAAATTCATAATGCGTTAGAACGCTAGCATACCTGTTAGTAAACCTCTACGCTTTAGCACAAGACCGTTTGTTTCAACTGAACAATGTCTGAATTACTACACTCTGTAAATGCCACTGCAGCCTAAACACCATAAAAACTGAATAATCAAACTATTTTTCAGCTTGTTTTCTTTTCTTTTAGACTTTCCAGAACATTTTCACAGCATCAGTTTCATCAGCCAACGATGCTGATTAAAGTACTTTAGACTTAGTGAAACTGAGTTGCTTTCCTCATAGTCTAGCACAGGGGTGTCATTCATACGGCCCGCGGGCCAAAACCGGCCCGCCAAGGGGTTCAATCTGGCCCGCTGGATGAGTTTTGAAAATAAAATAATTAGGGCTGGGACTTTAATGCGTTAATTATGATGCACGTTTAAAAAAATAACGCAATTAACACAACTTGCGTTTGAAGCAATGCTGAGCGCTTGTCAGCATAATTTCCTGCTGTCCAGATGCTCAAATCAGACCTTTGACGCACGCAGCCCGTGCCAAGGTCTTCCTTCGGAGGATCCAGCCCGCCCCACTCGCTTCACCTGTCTATGCGGTCTCCTTAAAACTCAGCCCTCCGCTCTGTCCTTTCACCACAAAAACCGAAAAGGATCGGCGGTGAAACTGCACATCTCTAGCCTTATAGGTTTATTCCAGCCAGTGGAAACGGCGGGTCGCATCCAAAGCGCGTTTGTTGGATGACAGCTGACTGAGCCAAGCTGAAGAGCCGCAGCTTGCCAACGAACTTGCTGTCCTGCGCGCTGTTCCTGTCAACTTGGCCAGTGATGAATCCTCCACATCTAGTCACAGCGTGAGGCCAGGGCTTCCGATCGCGTTACGCACAGAGATCAGTGCCCAAACTGGAGCGTTTGCACTCTGTGCGTCCTGGTCCACGCCTTTGGTTCGTTTCTGGCTCAACACTCGACACGCACGCCAGCTACAGCATTGCTGTGCTGAGCTGATATTTTTAACTAGAGCTGGACGTCAGCTGGGCGCACAGATCACCATCCTGCCACTGAGGAACAAAGACCTGAATGGGTTTGGATCCAGATCTGGGTTTTCCCTCAGACCTGGTCTAAATGAAACCATGGTGAAACTGATGGTGTCCAGTCAGCATCACCTGGATTTACTGCTTTTATACAGTTTTAGATGAAACACTGAGTTCCTCAAACCCAGACCCTAACCCTATTTGAAAAGATAAACCAGTACCAAACCCACACTGGTCTATAAACAATAGAGACCCTCATTAAAAACGAGGCAGAGCCTCCAGACCAGACCGTGGGTCAGTTTGAACACTGCAAAAAATGATTCTCTCATCCAGGTGTTTCCACATGTTGGAAATCTTTTATTATTAATATTTTCGCCTCGCCTCGCCTTCTTCCGCTTATCCGGGTCCGGGTCGCGGGGGCAGCATTCCAAGTCGGGCAGCCCAGGCCATCTTCTCCTCGGCCAAGTCCACCAGCTCCTCAGCTGGGACGCCCAGGCGTTCCCAGGCCAAACTGAAGATGTATTTTCTCCAGCTTGTCCTGGGTCGACCCGGGGGCCTCCTGCCGGCAGGACATGCCCAGAACACCTCCCGAGGGAGGCGTCCAGGAGGCATCCTTACCAGATGCCCGAACCACCTCAACTGGCTCCTTTCGATATGGAGGAGCAGCGACTCTACTCCGAGTCTCTCCCGGATGTCCGAGCTTCTTACCCTATCCCTAAGGCTGAGCCCGGCCACCCTGCGGAGGAAACTCATTTCAGCCGCTTGTATCCGCGATCTCGTTCTTTCGGTCATTACCCAAAGCTCATGACCATAGGTGAGGATTGGGACGTAGACCGACCGGTAAATCGAGAGCCTTGCTTTCTGGCTCAGCTCCCTCTTCACCACAACAGACCGGTTCAGCGTCCGCATCACTGCAGACGCTGCCCCAATCCGCCTATTAATATTTTAAGACAATAAAAGTTTTGTCTACTTCTGCACAATTGTCTTACGAAATATTTGTTTATCTTGTGTTTTGTAAAAGAGTTTTTGAATAAATGTGAAGATTTTCAAATGTACTTGTAATTTTTCTTGCATGAAAACAAGGGGAAAAACATGCACTTGTTATTTATAGGTAATTATTTTAGGATTCTTCTGGTCCGGCCCACTTGACATCTAATTTGTCTGCATGTGGCCCCTGAACCATAATGAGTTTGACACCCCTGGTCTAGCATCAATGTAGGAATAATAACACAAATTCGTAACATTGTAACTTTAACATGTTTTCTTTGTGGTAACACCCTTTGAGACATATTTATTCTATTTTTGGTTGCAGGCCAAACTCCGGGAGATCACCATGTCATCTGTGCAGTTTCTGGAAGGGCTTGGTGAAGATCGGTATGGTACGGTGTTCAAGGGGCACCTTTACAGTTCAGCACCCGGTGAACAGACCCAAATGGTGGCCATCAAGACGCTAAAAGACAAGGCTGATGCTACTCTGTTTGAGGAGTTTCGCCAGGAAGCCATGATTCGCTTTCACCTGCAGCACCAAAATGTTGTTGGTCTGATCGGTGTGGTCACCAAGGAACAGCCAATGAGCATGATCTTTACCTATTCCAGTCTTGGTGACCTGCATGAGCTTCTAGTGATGCACTCTCCCAACTCGGATGTGGGCAGTTCAGATGATGAGAAGACATTCAAGTCCACTCTGGAGCAGCCTGATTTCTTCTATATAATCACTCAGATTGCTGCTGGAATGGAGTACCTGTCTAGCAACCAGGTTGTCCATAAAGACCTGGCAGCTCGGAATGTTTTGGTTTTTGACAAGCTAACTGTTAAGATTCTGGACCTAGGCCTATTCAGAGACGTCTACTCTGCTGATTACCACAACCTCATAGGAACGAGCCCTTTCCCGATTCGCTGGATGTCTCCAGAGGCCATCGTGTACGGGAAGTTCTCCACTGATTCCGACATCTGGTCGTACGGTGTGCTGCTGTGGGAAACGTTCAGCTATGGTCTGCAGCCATATTGTGGCTATTCCAACCAGGATGTGATTGAGATGGTGCAGAGGCACCAGCTGCTGGCTTGTCCAGACGACTGCCCAGCTTGGATTTACACCCTCATGCTGGAATGCTGGAGTGAGCTGCCATCGAGAAGGCCTCGCTTCAAGGATATCCATTCACGTCTTCGCTCCTGGGACAGCCTGTCTAACTATACTGGCCCCGCCCAGACCTCAGTGACCAGCAACACCACCCAGACCAGCTCCCTCAGCACCAGCCCTGTTAGCTACGTCAGCATGAGCACAGCATCACGTTACTCCAGCCCCAAGAAAAGCTCACTGTTCAACCAGCCCCAGTTCGTGTCTGTTAAGGGTCCAATGCATCGTCCAGTGATGTCACCGCAGCTCTTTATTCCCATCAACGGATACCATCCCATGCCAGCGTATCCATACCTGCAGAACTTTTACCCCATGCCCATGGCAATGCCCCAGCAGCAGGTGCACCACCCGCCACAGACTGTTGGCAAACTTGGTTCTCACCATAGTGGCAGTGGATCCACATCGACAGGGCATGTTTCCAGTGCCCTTTGCAACACTTCTGTCACAGAGCAAGCTGCTTTGCTAAATGAAAACCCCTCATCCAGAGGAGAGGACATAGCTGACAGGGTGTCCCAGGAAGAGCCTGTCCAGGTCGAGGGCTTTCTGCTGACTGAAACAGAACTTCTAGGAGACGATGAGACACTTCAGACTGACCAACAGACGATCAGGTCAACAGACACATGAATGTAGAGCTGCTTGAAGGACAGTAGAGGTGAGCCTTTATGTAACATAAATAAATCACCAGTTAGTATGAAACAAAAGGAGCAATGTAGCACAAGACTGATGAAATGTTTAAAGTTCTGATCGGATCACTTCAGCATCAAGTGTGTTGTGTTTTTAGACCTTTAACGAGTCAGCGTCAAATCTAAAGTATTCTGAAGCTTTAATATAAACCACCAGGTGTCGGTTTAATTTCCCCCCTTGAGGACAAAAATGTCCACTTGCAAAGAAGCTGCTGTAGAAACAGGACAAATTTATCCATCTTTCAGTTTTTTCTGCATAGATCTGTTAAACAACCCCAGTTCTGCTTAAAACCACCAATCAGAGAATTTTAAATGTCAGTTTAATTACTGAATATCCTTGTTATTTATGAAAATTAAAACAAGCTGGGTTATGTTTACTAAAACTCATTTTGAGTGGCTGGGGGATTTTTTACAAGTCTGTTTTATATGTGTTAAAAAATATCCAAAATAATAACTTTGATCCATTATTAGCCAGTGTGCAACATCGGTTTCATCAAATCCTTCACATAAACAAGACTGGTTTACAAATCCTCCCCAGACAGAATCATTTTTATAAAAATTATAACTTAGCTGACATTAAAAGGGTTAAAAACCTGATCGATTCATATTTGATTGATTTAATTGGCAGTTAGTTGAATGGATTAACCCAAAAAATGCAGAAAAATAAGTATTATCTGAACTATTTTCTATTAGTTTTTGATTAGTGGACCCTTTTGTCCTTCATGACTCAAGAAGGCAGTAAATTTAAAACCGATAAAAGTAATGATGGATCAAATTTAATAGTTTGGGTATTTATTGACATATATAGGACCGATTTGTAAAAAAATGTAATAAAATCTCACAGCCACCCAAAATGAGTTTTAGTAAAAATAACTGTTTTGTGTTGTTTTTCATTAATAACAAGGATTATAGGTAATCAAGCAGGCATTTAAAGGGTTACAATCCTTCAGTTGATCAATATGTTTGTAGTTTTTAACAGGACTGAAGTTGCTGAACAGAAAAACGCTGAAGCATTTTAGTTTGTAAAGTTTCATAGCCGTTTTCTGAAAGTGGATATTTTTGTCCTTAATGGCTGACGAGGGAAGTTATTTGCTTTCAGTTTTCTGTTGATCTATTGAGAAAATTTAAATTTGAATTTAAAGCAATGCTGAGCAGTTTTTAACACTTTAAGGTAGAGCAATAAAATTGATCTCAATGATTATTTAGTTAGAAACTTGACCAGTTTCATGTTTGACAGCACTCTGCACCCCTCTACTGGCCAGATACCGCACTAGACAGTTTTGAGGCTCGACCCGAGCCTAAGATGATGTCACTTTCTGCTTTACTGCAGTCTAAGAACGCTAGGGGAGGACTCCTGCCGAGGAGGGATTGTTTCAGCAAGCATTTCATAGTCTGATTATTAACCACATGGTGAAATATAGTAGAAAATAATGTTCTGAAAGATTTTCTCAACACCACCTCACAGATAAATAAATATATAAATAATTCAGCCCGAACCTGACAAGACCTGAATGTCTCCATGAACTGACTAGAGCACGGTGAAGCCGGAAAGTAAAAACAAACCAGAGAGAGGATGATGATTATGAAGTGGACAGGTCGACCCCCCCACAGCCAATGGTGTGGCGACGGAGGACAGCTGCCGTGATGTACCCATTCCCCGACAGTGGAGGCTCCCCGCTCTCCACACACTCCCCTCCGGCTCAGTGACTCCCAGCGTCGGCTTGGCTGACACGCAGACCCGAGACTGAACCAGGCGGCGTCATCCCACAGCTACGCCTGGGTTAATCTCTCCTACACCGACCTGATAATCAAAGCCTTCCTCTACAACACCTCACAGGTAAATAAATATGTGGAATCAATGACGCACGACCCGCATGAAACGCCGACACCAGACGGGATTAGCCTACACTCATGAGCTAGCTGCTATCTTAGCCGTGATGTTTTGCGTCAGCCGCCAGCAAAAGAGTCTGTCAGATCTTAGCCGGTCTACAAGGGACCCGGGGGTTTTGCTCACCAGCAGACCCTAAAGTCTCGTCAGGTTTGCGCTGAATTACATGGTTCGTTTTATTCTGCTCACACACACCTGAAACACACACCTGTATGCTGGACAGCTGAGAGAGAGGCAGAGAGAGAAAGATAGACTGTTTAAGAACTTACAATATTTAAACATTTAAAAAAAATGTAAAAACAACAACTTGTCTGACAGATTATTAGCTGAAAGCTGTCGCAGACTGGGCTGGAAAAAGTTCAGGCGTGAGATGATTTACGATGGTAAAAGTGAAACTTTCAATCGTAGCCTCCTCCTGCCCCCTACTGGTTAAAAGTCGCTCAGTGCTGCTTTAACCATGTATCGAGAGCTTTAGTTAGAATCTGCAGCAACATGATGGAGCAGAAACATTGACCCAAATGGAGAAAATGTCCACAATGAGGGTTAAGTCGTTTAGAACAGCAGAGCAGAGCTCGCCTCTGACTTGATCAGCTTTTACTTCTGTCGCCCTTTGGTACTTGTGTAATAACGTGTTCACTATTCACTGCATGGAATTCATAACCCAACTAGGACTGCAACTAACGATTATTTTCATAATCGATTAATCTGTCGATTATTTTTTCGATTAATTGGTTTTTGTTAACATTATTTAGCTATTACTTTAACCTATACAAGTAATAAAGAATACATTTTAATTAGGAACAAGGAAAACACAAAAGAATTGTGCAGTTGACTGCAATCTATTTTATTTCACCTGAACACAATCAACAGTTTAAAATGAGCTAAACAGTGCAAAACATTGGTCCAGAATAATTTTTTTTAATCAAAATATAAGAGGTAGATTCCATTCCATGTCTTGTTCCCCATGTAGTTGTCCATCGTTGCTTCTTTTTTGCATAAGAAACAAAAAAAAGACTGAAATAAGTACACATAAAAAAAACAAAGCAGCACACACACTACAACACATAAATCAATATTATATTGAATTAATTAACAATACAGTGGTCCTTCATTTATTTTGGGGGTTACGTTCTACAAAATAGCTGCAAGTTGCAACAGGAGAAATTCTGAAAAAGTCTTTTTTTCTTTTTTTTTTACTATTAAAAGGCTGTTTTACTATCTAAGGCTGCAAAACGCCTCAACACATTTTAAACGTGTCTCTTAAACAGTATTACACATTAACTATGCCGCATGTTCACCTGGACACAATTCACCTACATCTTTTTCCATGGAGTTGTCCTTTTTTGAGTGAGGAGGAACATAGTTATGGGTTTGTGCCGTTTTTCTCTTGACGAGAACATTCTTATAAACAGACGTGCTAAATTTGTCAAGCGCAGGATACACGAAACACAAAGTCACCAATGTGATCTGAGTATGGTGAGGGACCACTGTATTTAGCTTGTTCTTTATCTGTTTCTTACCGTCTTCCCCTGCTGCATCAGCCCCGACATGTTTTCGTCTCAGATGTTCACTTAGGGACGTCGTGCTTCCGTGCCATGCTAGATGGTTTTTGCATATTTTGCAGGTCATCCGTCTTTTCACGGCATCTAGAGTGAAGTGCTCCCATGCTCTTGATGTTTTTGTCCGGGTTTTCTCTTCACTTTTGTCGCTTCTATTTTTCTTCGGTTCCTCTTTTTACTCTGTGGCGCCGCCATTTGCCATCTTGCTCCCCTCACACTGTGAGGGGGCAAATTTAACAGATTGTAACCGAAGTCAGATTGTATTAAAAATAGACTTTTTATGCTAAAATGTGATTATTAAACAATTAATCGATGACTAAAATAGTTGTTAACTATTTTAATAATCGATTATAATCGATTAAATCGATTAGTTGTTTCAGTTCTAAACCCAACACTCAGTATTCTTACCTGCTCTTCATTCTTTAAATCAACTCATCCTTTTGTTAGAAAGTTATTAAATCAACAACAAATTGTTTCTTCAACAGACAAAAACATGACCAACCCTTGGCTGCTGTAAATACCTGAACATGTATTCAGGTATTTACCTAGAGAAGGACCACACCCACTGGTGATGCTACTGAAAGTGGGTGGAGTCTCTAGAAACAGGAAGTAGTTCTCTGACCAGAGCAACACTCACAGCTAGTCAGATCAGGGCCCAGTCCCAATACTTGCACTTCCACCCTACGGTCTTCAGTGAAGTGCACTTGGTAGAAGTGCACAGAAGGGTTCCAGTGCGTAGTGAACAAGTGCGCACTTAACTGCAGCATTGGGACAGCAATCAGGTCACGTGTCTCCAACTTCAAATTAGGGTTTTATTTTCCCAAACCTTTATTTACACCAAAAAAGGCCAAACTCTCAATGGGAGGCAACAACTGTTCAATACAACAAAATAGAACATAAAACAAACATTACAAGGTCTGTCGGCTGGTATAAATTGTTTGAGCATCAACATGTGAATATATAAGGCTTTACTAATCAAATGTAATACACATTACTTAAAAGGACAAATATTTCTTTAGACTTTATCTTTAAATAGATTTTTATAAACACCAGTGATGTGATAAATGAATTCAATTTTTAAATCATTTATGGAGGGTTTCTTGTGTTTCATTTACATTTATGAATATATTTACCCATATTACAATATTACATAACATTAAAAGATCTTTTGACAAACTGATGTATAAAATTTGTGCTCTCATCAGTGTCATTTCTTCTATTTTTATTCTCATCCAATCCACCAAGTCCTGACAGAATTTAGCCAGAGTTTGAGGAGGAAAAAAAGAGGTCCAATGTTTTCATCCTGTTTACAGCAGAATCCACAGTCAGGCTCCACCTCAAACCCAAACCTCTTTCTAAACATTGCTGCTGCTGGGTAGAATCCTTTATTGATTTTAAATGACATTTCTTTAACTTTGGGGAGAATAGGCCACTTTAAAAGCTTTGTGTGTATTAGTTATTTGTTATCCTGTTACACCATTTATTTTTGTGTTGCTGTTCAAAATGGTGCAGCTGGTCACTGTTTCTGCTGTTTTGCTGCTCAAAATAATTTTTGAAACAGCAACAAGTAATCATTTTGAGCAAAATAAAGTGGAGGAACCGCTACCTTCTCGCGAGATTCGAATGCAGCAATGAATTATGGGTAATATTCTTGGCTGAAGTCCGGTCCGATGCAGACTTTGGCGAAGTGCGTAACAAGGGTGGAAAAGGGGGCGGGGATAGGGCCCAGAGTCTCCACCCAGGAGAATCGGGACACCCGAAGCACTTGCGCACCTCAGCGGGAACACGCAACTGAGGGACGTGAGGGTGCAAGTGCGAGTGTTGGGCCCGGGCCCAGGAGAGACACTGATGGAGTGTTTCAGTGTCTGAATTACTTTGCGACTGTAGGAGCAACTAAAACCGCGTCTAACGCATCAGTGTGACGTTTTTTAGCAAGAGTTTGTCACCAGTCTACAGCAGTGTCTCTCCTGATTAAGACTGAGTACTGCTCCAGTCAGAGGACTACTTCCCGTTTCTCCACCCACTTTGCGTGATGTGGATGTGGTCCTAGCTATATAACTGATAGAACGCTGCTTTAATGATTAATTGGGTACACTCCATTTAATTTGGAACTCCAACCATTAAAGCAGCATTTTTGAACCTTCTGGTTCCAGAAGTGGGTTTCCACTAGGTTTAAAATGAGTGACAGTAAAAGGGCATGTTCTAGTGGAAAGGTGAAGGATGTGGGAGAAGAAAGCTGAAGAGATGATGTCATCCTCCAGCTGGGACTTCCTGCTCGCTCAGTGTTAAACGTCCCGCCTCAGAGCAGACGTCAGTAGATGTGTGTGTTAAGTGTGTTAAACATATGTTTAAGTTTGTTCAGTTTTATTTACAGCTATAGATTGTTGTTCTGGTAGTAACAGTGTCTTTTCTCACGCTGTTTATTTTTACATTTTTCATGTACTTTGTTGTCTTGTATGTTTTTTGTCACCATAAAGAAATTGTAATAAATAACCAAGATGGTTTCTGATCATTGACCAGTCTGTGTGATTGTTTTTGTTTGAAGACAGATTTTGTGGAGCTAACTTAATGAAAGTCAGCTCACTGAACTGCTTTTTATTTTATTCAGAGAGAAAAAAAGACGATTTAGCATGAGACTGTTGAACCAAACATCTGAGTCACTGCTACTGTACACGCTGCTGCTGCTGCAATATTAAACTGTCTCATGCTCAATTGTAGAGGTTTACAAACAGGAATTAGAGCTCTAACGCATCGGTGGGACTTCTTAGAGCGAGGGTTGTTTTTAATTCCTGGGAATTAATTTGTTAGCCACTCTACAGCAGCGTCTCTCCTGGTCTGTGTGTGACTCGTTCACTTCCTCACTACATGATGCAGCGTTCATCATAAATCGTGTTTTCAGTTCAGTGTCTCAGAAATAAATGGGATCAGGGGTCACCAGGTTTTGTTCTCAGATTAAAAAAAAACAAAAAACTTTCAATCTTAACATCAAAAGTTCGTCTGCTTCAACCTTATTTATGTCTTCAGTTTCTGCCCACTATGCCTTCTTATCTTTTGTGGATTACTGAATAATGAAACTTGAGTGGTTTTCAGAGCCTCCCACAAAATACCTGCAGATGGCGCTGTGGGTTTAATAAACTCAATTAAGCCTCTAAATCCTAAGTGTTTAACCTTTTATCTAGTTGTTTAAATCCTGTCACTCTGCGTTATGATGGATATTAACATGATTTCCTTTCAAGTAACAACTGATTCTAACAAATGTTTTGAAATGAGAAAAAAAAATTAGAATGTTTCTTCTGGAGCTGAGAGGAAAGCATGTTTTTCTTTGTGATTTAATATCCACCAGGCATCTAAATACTAATCGTAGTATTGTTGTAGTATTCTACACAATCTCTCCTCCAGATTGACAAACCTTTGGATCATCTTCCTTTGGAGTGTAGATTTTCATCAGTGATCATCATTGTGTTTCTGCAGGCACAATGATAATTCTTCCTTCCAGATCTGTGACCAGTCTGGTAAATTTAAGTGATATATATTTTTTTTTTTATTAATATAAGCTGAGATGCCAGCCCTAGACTCAAACAAACACATCTCACCCAAACTATCCTTCATGTTTCTGACTGCAGCTCAGAATTCCACCAAGCTTTTTATATTCCAAGTTCTCCCCATAAATAAAAACCTTATTCTTCATTAAAAACAAACACCACTAAACCCTGCTCATCCATGAACGTGACTGAGCTGTGACTCACCTGCTCCACCAAAAGCATCGCTACAGAAAACTCCAAGAAACCTATTCTTTTCAAACTGTTTATTCTCAGTATTTATAATAAGTGTGTAGGAAAGAAAGAAGTTAAACGCCTGAGAGAAATCAAGTCAAAAGGGTTGACCTTTGCTACCAGTTTATCCTCCTTTGATCCAGACTTCAACCATCGGCTGCAGCATCTTCCGTGGTTTCTCCTCCGGATTAGGAGGTGGTGTTGGGGTTGGATGGCTGTCACCCTAAAGGTTTCTGAGTATAAACCCGTCATGTCACTGATTAAACCCTCAGGATGTTATTGTGTCTGTTCTCTTCACGTTCTTCATGAAGTTCTTGTACTTGTCTCTGAGCAGCTACAGGGTTATCCTCCAGTGAAGCTCTGATGTGTTTGTCCACATCCTCCAGCCAATCCACTGCTCCTTCATCCACCATATGACTGTTGGCCTTCCACGGAGGCAAGGGGACAGCATACATCCTCAAGTTTGGTCACATCCTTGGATGTTTTATCAATGAAACACAAATGTTAATGTTACAGGTACCAGGTAGTGGTCCAGGGTAACAAATGCTGAAAACAGGACAAAAATGATGAGACAAAAATCCGTGACCGTCTCTGCATAATCCTCCTGGATAATGCAGTTAAATGGAAGTTGGTCAGCTTCCAGAACTTTCCAACGGTCTCAGCACTGCCCCCTGGTGTTGTTAACCCAACATTACAACCAGACCAACTCATTAACAGGTTCAAAGAAATAAAACCACAATTAATCTATAAAAAGACAATAAAATAAGATTTACAATCACACAAAAGCTCATCTTTTTTTGTGTATGTCACACACTCCCTGACAAACGTAAAAATGGCTCCTGACATTTTCAATACAACACAAACATGTTTTTTTTAGTTTGTAACTAAAGTTCTGTCTCAACCCAAAACCAGTCTTAAATCAGTAAACTGGTGACATATACTGAATGTATGTGGGTGGCATGGATGATGGTGGTGAGTATGACATTGGGATCTGGTAAGGTGTTCCCCACAATGATGGATAAGGTGCACTATAAGTTTCCAACATATTCACCATAGGGTAAGGTCTCAGTGACGGCTGACCAAGTGTATCATACATCAACATCTGCCTGGGTTTCCTCTCTCTAGCAGATCTCCTGGGTCCATCCCAGTATGCATCATCTCTTTCATTTTGGTTAGAGCTAGGTTGAGGCTCTCCCACATGTGTCCTTTCAGTATATCCATGCATTTCTCTTGCAGGTGTTGAGGCTGAATCAGGTAAGTATTCTCTCTCTGTTGATCTGTGTTCTTCTCTTTCAGGTATATCAACTGGATCAGGTGGGTATTCATTTATCTTTGGATCCTCCCCTTTTTCTAGCTCTCTGGCAAGGTAGGATTCCCTTTCCATCTGTTTTTCATTCCAGCTGGTAGGTTCTGTAGGAGCTGGAAGAGGATCATCAACTCTCTGAGCTGGACTTTGATCGGATTGGCACACAGGTTTTCTCAACCAATAGCCTCCACTGTCTTGTTCATCCCCAGACTCTTCTGAGTCATTGCTTTCAACATCTTTACTCCTTAAGTCATTGAATTTTAACTGTGGCTTCTGCTGTTTTCTCACCTTCGCAGTCTTTTTAGGAAGTGGAGAGGTGTCCACAGGTAAGTCACTTACAGGGAGCAACAGATTGCGATGGAGAGTTCTCACTTTACTTTTGTCTCCACTTTCTGGATAGATGATATAGACTGGGTTTTCAGATACTTGTTCCTTGATGACATATATAGACTTTTCCCAGTATGATGGTAATTTTCTAGGTCCTCCTCGCTCACCAAGGTTCTTCACCAGCACTCTGTCTCCTGGGTGAAGAGTTGCCCCTTTCATCTTTTGATCATAATAGGACTTCCCTCTCGCACTTGATTGCTTGCTGTTCTCATTTGCAATCTGATATGCCTCAGACATTCTTTTTTTCCACTTTTGTGCATAACTTTTGGGGGTTGCTTGGTCATTTCCTTCTCTGAGCCCAAATAATAAATCAATAGGCAAACGCGGATGATGGCCATACAACAGATAGTAAGGTGAGAAGCCTGTGGATTCATGTCTTGTACAGTTGTATGCATGTACAATTTGCGGGAGATGGTCTTTCCAGCACTCCTTCTCTTTATCTGCTAGTGTCCTTAGCATCTGTAGTAATGTGCGGTTAAACCGCTCTGCAGGATTGCCTTGTGGGTGGTATGGTGATGTCTTTGAGTGCGCCCAATTCCTGACAATCTCTCAAGTGTTTGGAAGAGTTTGTTTTTGAACTCTCTGCCTTGGTCATGATGCAGTTTTGAAGGAAACCCAAATCGGGGAACAAAGTCATTAAATATCCTCTCTGCTGCAGTTCGTCCTGATTTGTTCTTTGTTGCGTATGCCTGTGCAAATCGCGTGAAATGATCAACTACTACCAAGATGTATTGATAGCCTCCTCTACTGGCCTCAAGGTGCAGGTAGTCAATACAAACAAGCTCCAAGGGAGAACTGCTTGTTATGCTGCTCATGGGTGCTCGCATGTGAGTGACAGGTTTTTTCTGCTTTATGCAGGGGCACTTTTTAGTGACATAGTCCTCTATCTCTCTTTTCATGTAGGGCCAAAAAAAACGCTCTCTAGCAAGATGAAGAACCCGTTCTGTGCCAATGTGCCCCATGTCATCATGAAGATGTTTCAGTGCCAAGGTTTTATATTTGCTTGGTAAAACTAACTGCCGTCTCTCATTGACCTGACGGTACAGCAACCCATCCTCCAGATGTAGTTTCTTCCATTCATACAGCAGTCTTCTAGTACGCACAGTTGCCATTCTCCTTGTCTCATCAGTTGGAGCTGTATGTGTTTCTTTGAGTTTTAAGACCTCTCCAATGACTGCGTCTTCCTGCTGAGATTTGACTAGTTCATTACGATTTATTGAAGGCAAAACTTGACTCAGTTGTACATTAGAGTCTGCTGAGGAGAGGTGTAATGCTGCCACCCAAGCCACATCTTTCCTCTGAGCAACTTTGTTTCCCTCCCATGTTGTACAAACAACGTCCTGGGAGAGTTCCTCAGTGCATGACGCCACATATTTGTCCATATCTAGGGGAATACGAGACAGTGTGTCTGCATCAACATTGATCTTTCCTGGTCTATACTTCACATCAAAACTGAAATCAGACAGCTCCCCAACCCAGCGGTGACCAACAGCATTTAGTTTGGCTGTGCTCATTATGTAAGTGAGTGGGTTGTTGTCTGTATACACTGTAAAGTGTGAGGCATAATACAGATAATCCCTGAATTTTTCACATACTGCCCATTTCAGAGCGAGGAACTCAAGCTTTCCACTGTGTAGGTTATAATTCCTCTCAGCAGGGGTCAAGGTTCTTGATCCATATCCAATGACCCGCAACTTTCCCTCTTATTGTTGGTAGAGGATGGCGCCAAGGCCCTGTTCGGATGCATCTGTGTGCAGTACAAATGGTAAGTTAAAGTCTGGGTATGCTAACACAGGTGGGCTCATAAGCATTTCCACAAGTTGCTCAAGTGTTTCCTGGTGTTTTGTTAACCACTCCACAGGTGTATTGGTGGGCATTTGAGGTCCCTTAGATTTCCTCTGACGTGTTAAGGTCCCTGATGTCTCAGAACTCCCCTGCAGCAGCTCATAAAGAGGCCTTGCAATGCGAGAGAAGTCTTGAATGTATGATCTATAATAGCTTAAGAAGCCAAGTAATCTCCGGACATCACCAACAGTCTGTGGTTTCTTTGATTTTAATGATAACACTGCCTCCAAATCTTTTGGGTCAACTCTTACTCCTTCTGCTGACACAAGTCGTCCCACATATCTGACCTCACGTTGGAAAAATTCACATTTTCCTGGCCTTAATTTTACTCCATGGTGTTGGAGAGCCTGGAGGACTTTGCGGACTCCTTCAATGTGTTCTTCAAATGACTTTGCATAACAGAGAACATCATCCAGATATGGAAGGCAACATTCATCCCTCAAGGGGCCAAGCATCTCCTCCATGCTCCTTTGAAAGGCTGCCGGGGCATTGGAAAGGCCAAAGGGAATGCGGACCCACTCGTAGAGTCCCCACGGTGTGACAAACGCTGTCAAATGTCTGGATTTTGGTTCGATGAAACCCTGGTGGTAGGCCTTTCCTTGATCTAAGATACTAAACCAAGAATTCCCACCAAGATTGTCCATTAAGTCTTGGATCCGAGGTAATGGATGTCAATCAGGAACTGTCTTTTGGTTCAGCAAACGATAATCAATGCAGAGTCGTAGTGCTCCATCCTTTTTCCGAACACATACTACTGTGGCAGAATATGGAGACTTGGATTTTATTATCCACCCTTTTGCCAGGAGATCTTGGATGTACTCTTTAACCTCCCTTAATAATGGCTTTGGTACACTGGCATATGATCTCTGCACTGGTATGTTATCCTTGACTATGATTGGCATTTGCAGACTTGGGATACAGCCAATATCATTTTCATCCTGTGCAAAAGCTGCTGACTCCTCATACAGCATTGTTTTTACTTTCTCCTGCTGTTCCTGTTCAAGATGGCTGACATCAACAGGTGGGTGCCACAGTGATTTGTTTTTATCCACAGCTGAGATAGTGGCACAACTAGCCTTCATCACGTGTCCTGAATGGTCTCTGGGTTCCTGTTGTGGTGAGTTTGTTTCTACCACTTTAACAACTGGTTGAATCCTGCCTACGTTAGACTTTCTTGTTACAATAATGTCATGTTTTGAGTTGTTTCCCACAGGAACTGTCAAAAATGGTCGCTTTTGATTCTGAACTTCAAACAATCCTTCACCCACATCCAGCTGTTGTGAGACAGGACTCTCTTCACATGGTTCAAACAGAACAAAACAGCTGGAAGGATCCATGTTATGTGGGACTCTGCACTTTATCCATGCGACCTGACCAGCTGGAACAACCACATCATGTTGGCCTACTCTCAGGAATCCATTGTCAGGTTTAAACTTCTACCAACATGGGTTTACCCGAGCTTGGTCAAAGAACACAACAGTATTTAATACACAAGCAGATCTGGAGAGAAAGTTAGACCAGAACCGCAGCAGCGCTGATCTCCTACCCTTCTGATCTCCCTCCTCTCCGGACCCAGTTTTATTGAAAAGCACACAAGTAAAACATACAGATAAATCACAGATAGATAAGACACAGAGGACAGATGGTACTCCCTTCAGACCTTGAGAGGGAGACAGCATGACTTAATCAGAGACTCCCAGAAAGAGGAGTTTTGCTAATCAGACGTGATTTACTTTCAAACTCTGGGAAAGATGAGCTTCAAACGATAAACATTTGGTTTCATATATGATAAACAATTATGACCCTGACACCCATGTTGCATGTTAGGCTTTGTGGTGGATATGCAGCTCACTATTCCTTCAGCTTTCTCTGTTGGAATTTAAATTGCTCCACAGAGTAGAGTAACAAGTGTTGGAATGAGTTTCTCTTTTTGTCCTAGGATCAGTTCTTCCACTACGTTGAAACCGAGTAGTGGTCTTTCTAGGGACAAGCTGCTCACCAGAAAAGGGACATTAATCAGGAGATTTGGGTCTTCATTTCCAGGTAAGTTCACAGTTACAGCAACCCATCCATCAAACGGAATCAGGTCTCCATTCACCGCATATACTTGCAGTTCATCATCGCCATCATCTTTCAGCAGTTCAGTGAGAGGGCGGGTTTCAACTTGAGGTAAGTGTTTGTCTTTCCAGGTTCGATCAATCATACTAACTTGAGCCCCTGTGTCAAGCAAGGCATTTACAGCTAGTCCATTAAGGTAACATTTGATCAAAGCCTTTCTTCCAATTAGATTTGCAATTTGTTCATTTTTGTTGTTCAGTGGTGATGATAAGGAATCAGGGTGTCTCTGCTCCTTATTGGTCCCCTCAATCATATGGGATACTGTTAGAGCAGATCCTGTTTTAGGTTGGAGCTGAGTCATGGTCACTGGTTGCTCCCTGGCAGTGACCGGTTCCAGTTTCCCTCCTGCTCAAGCCTTTTAAGACAACCTACTGCTCGGTGACCCTCACTGCCACAAATGAAACAGTGGTTGCAGTTAGATGCACCCTGCTCAGCACAGCTACGACAGCTGTTTGTTCTCTGTCTTCTGGTCATCATTCCTTTTCTTTGTGAGCACTGGCATGGCTGGTCTGACTGTTGTGGCCATGTCATGTGTTTCATTGTGTCTACTGTCTTGGTGAGAGCCTCAATTTTTGCTGACAGTTGTTGTATCATGTCTACATCAACCACTTGTTCCATTTTCTTGTGTTTGATGCTTTGTTCTTGTACTGCATTTGCCTCTAGCTGTGCACTGCAGACATTTGTTTGATTCTGTCGAGACACATGTCCTAATCTTCGTTGTCTCTCACTTTCTTCACTTGTTATCCTCATCACATTTCTGAGGATTGTCTCATCTTTGACCTCTGGATTAGCCAAAAGAGATTTTAGTTCTCTCCGAATATCATTGTGTTTTTGCCCCATGCCTTGATACACTGTGTGTAGGAAAACATCCTGAACTGTTGCTTTACTGTACTTAATACTTGCATCAGGGAGATTGGATGCAAACAGTATCCTTTGCTTTAGTCCCATGACTCTATAAAGAAACTGTTGTGGGTTCTCGCTATCGTTTTGCCTGGTGCACATTAACTCCTGAAACAGTTCAGTGCTATTCTTTTCTCTCAGGTGGGACTGTAGGAATCCCTTGAGCTCTGCTACTGTCATATCATCTTTGTTTATCAACATGTCTTTAAAATTGCCTGGTTTAATAATCCTAAGCACAGCTCGCACTATTTCAAGGTCAGAGACATCCTCCTGAATGCCTTCATCAATTTGTCTGCACACATTACTGTAAGAAATGTCTGATGCGTGGTCGCCAATTTGCCCTCCTTGAATTTTGAATTCTTTTCGCTGGAGGTATGAAAGTTCTCTGAGGGAAACAACCTTCTCATGTGGTTGGTGGTGATTGATATTGGACTCAGACTTATCACCACACTGTAATGTTCTTCCATCCCTTACAGCTGTGGACTGTGAGAGGATTGTGTGTGATGGAGATGGGTTCACACACTGCATGAGCTTCTTTCCAAGGTCCTGATAGCTTAGAAGCATCCTCTGAAGCTCTTGATTTGATGTGGCAGTGACTGAGCTACTTAAATCAACTCCAGTGTTTTCAGATACTGTGTGGGTGTGAGCTGAGTTCTCAAACTGAGGTGGTGCAACTGGACAAGCTATAGCAACATGTGTGTTGTGAGGTGTTTGAGGTTTTGTGACTGTACAACCCTGTTCACCAAAAACATCATCAACAACAACAACAGGTTCATCTACAAAAACATCCCTCTGAGTCCTAATCATATCATCAATAGTGTCTTTCAGGACCAACAGTTCCACCATACCTTGGTCCTCTGATTCAAGAAGTGGCTTACTGTACATGAAAGCATTGATATATTCCAGGCAGTCCTCAGGGTCTCCATCTTCTATTGTAGACTGGTCTTTGTCTGGCACTGGACCCACGTGTTTGGCTATCTGAAAAAGTTCACTTGCTGACAGGGTCAGTAGGGTCTTCCTAATGTCCCACACTAGGCTTTTCCTTCCACTGTCCGACATTATACAGTTGTCTTTTCTTCTTCCACACGTACGATCGCACAGTCCAGTAGTAACACAGTCTTTTACTTTAATCTTTGCTCACATCTGCTTTACTCCACGGCACCCTAGGCTTTCAGCATCAGCTCCGTTCTGGTCCCAGGTGTCATCAATCTCTGGATCAGCTTCCAACTGTAGGCGGCGCCGATCCCGGACGAGCCCCCAAGAATTTGTTACAGGTACCAGGTAGTGGTCCAGGGTAACAAATGCTGAAAACAGGACAAAAATGATGAGACAAAAATTTGTGACCGTCTCTGCATAATCCTCCTGGATAATGCAGTTAAATGGAAGTTGGTCAGCTTCCAGAACTTTCCAACGGTCTCAGCACTGCCCCCTGGTGTTGTTGGGGTGGCATTAGCTCAGTTGGTAGAGTGGCCAGTCTGGTAACCGGAGGGTCACCGGTTCGATCCCCAGCTCTGGCTGGGTTAGATTGTCGTTGTGTCCTTGGGCAAGACACTTCACCCACCTTGCCTGTGTGAATGTGAGTGTGACTGTGTGTGAATGTTGGTGGTGGTCAGAAGGGCCGATGGTCAGAATGGCAGCCTCTCTTCTGTCAGTCTGCCCCAGGGCAGCTGTGACTACAGACGTCTGTCGTAGTTTACCTCCACCGGTGAGAATGACTGTGTGAATGAATGATGCAACTCTGTAAAGCGTCTTTGAGTGACCTGAAAAGCGCTATATAAAACTGATGCATTATTATTATTATTATTATTAACCCAACATTACAACCAGACCGACTCATTAACAGGTTCAAAGAAATAAAACCACAATTAATCTATAAAAAAAGACAATAATATAAGATTTATAATCACACAAAAGCTCATCTTTTTTTGTGTATGTCACACATCACTAGTGTCCGCCATCATCGCTTCAAAAGATGTTTTTTCTTCTTCTTCGTGGGATTTCTCCGCCCGCCTCTTGTCACGCCACGGGTTCCTGAGCCTGGACCAGCAGCATTTCGGAGCCGATTCAGAACCTGTTTTTCCGGCTCCGGCACCAGTTTTCTTCAGTGGAAAAGCGCGGAACCGGTTCCGAACTCGGGCACCGGCACAGGAACCAGGGCAGTGGAAACGGGGTACCAGATACCTTTGACTGTTCGTATGTGTTGGGTATTTTCCCAGAACCCTAGAGAACCGAATGACCAGAGAGGAGACAAGAATTAAGTTTTTCTCAGCGCAGAGAAGAGAGTCAGTCGGGGTACAACTAAAGGCGTTGTATTTCTCACCAACCAACTCTGACTCTTGTTCCCTGCGAGCAGCCTTTTATTAAAGCAAAGATCACACAATACACCCCATTGGGGTGGAGGCAGTCTCCACCCACACAGTTTTGGTTGAGCATCATTACCACGTCAGGGCAAGGGCAGTCCTTGACCTGGCCTGTACAGCAACAAGCTAAAATACAGATAACAAGGGGTGACTGTCCTCTTAGTCTCCACGCAGCGTTGTTCTTCTTGCCCAATGACAGGTCACGTCCCCCTCTGCACAGACTGGTGATAAACACCGTCTGTGTGTCAAGAGGAACGAAACTTTCCATTAGAGCTGCACTCACGTAGCCTGTAAAGAAATGCACGCTAAACAGAACAGAGAATCTCACTTCTGCTTTTTAGGGGTTACATGAGTTTATATGGTCCCAAACACTAAAAACCTTAACAGTATGTAAATGTGTTGACAGCTCGGCAGCTGAGATAGCTGCCTGAGCTAGTTAGAGGAAAGATATGAATGAGACCTACGTACTTGTGTCATCCTTTCCTCCTCCACAATATATCTATTGTTTGATCACCCAGCCCTACTCTTCAGTCCTGTTTCAGAGACGTTCTAAGTTAGGAAGTAGTTGAAGACCTTTAAGCCAAGTTTATACTTCTCTGACAGCACGTTTGTGCTCACACATATTGACGGAGACGTTTTTGATTTTTACTTCTCCGTCAGTGTTGTGAAGCAATTCTCCACCAAGACAGCAGAGGACGTACAACTTTTCTGCAGCAATGCCTCGGTCGACCAAAGTATGTTTACTTCAGCTCAGTAATGGCCGACAGAGAGCGAATTCTGATTGAGTTTAAACAGATTTTTCTGGAGGAACAAACAATGTTGTTAAAAAGAATTAAACAGGAGTGAGGAGACAGCGGCGTCTGTTGAATGTCCGTCCGTCCGTTCAGTGAGGACGAGGCAGACGACGAGCGAATCTGTAGCTCTTGTTTAACCCTTTAGGGACACTGATGGATTATAGAAATGTTGTACTTCGTCTGCCAGATGTTTCTCGAGCTGATCCATATCTGCTTCCGCAAAATTCTACTTCTCTGTTGATAGCAGCATGAAGCCGGATATGATCACGGGTTGTTGGGACGACCAATCAGAGACGTGCGCTCTCCGTCTCGTTCGACGGATAGTTAGAAAAGTGAGCTCGACTCCGTCTGTCGTTGCGGGGCTGTCGGAGAGCTCTTGCGTTGATGGATAATGGCGTTGGTGTCTCCGTAATGACGCAGACGGAGAAGTATAAATCAGGCTTTAGTTCTAAAATCCCATTGTCCCCAATGCCCTGGCACTGAATCTCAGTGCAGATGGAGACATGAACAGATCAGCACAGATAAAAACCTGCACATTTCGTCCCCCTCAGTCAGCAAAACTTAATGACCCAAAACCAAGCAGACAGCCTGAAAGTCCACCAGAGCTAAAGTTCAGACCAGGGTCTCAAACACAATCACACCACCCTCAATCGCAACATCCAAACCTTACATAAACATAACAAGACACACAATGGATGTCATACACCCACTCACACTCCCTATGCAGGAGATAGTCCCCTTCATACCAGGGTGAAGGAGAGCAGACCACCACCAGACAGACAGCTCTACTACCAGCTCAGCCCAGGGCAGCAAACAGAGAACAGGGGTGTGGAAAGACCCCAAGTCTCCCTCCACCGGCTCCAATGTGGTGTTGATGCGTGTTGTAATAGATGTATTCTAAACAGGTGGTGGGGGGATTTTGGGGGTTGCAGCAAGTTTTCCAGGGACCACAGGTGGGACCTTTACAGCTTCTGGTTTTGACCTCATGAGCCGCATTAAGAGGCTCTGACAGATCAAGGGAATGTTGTTGAGGCTCAACTTGTGGAATAGAGGCTCTGAAAGTTTGTGTCTGGCCTCATCTGGATTGATCAAACCTCAGAGAAACTTAGTCTGGGTGTAAACGGTCTCATTCTCTGTGAGGCACCAGGAGCAGTCGGCCACCAGCCTCCGTTCGAACTCTGGAGCAGCATTGCCCAAATCACCTCCCATCAGCTGACCCTTCTGTTGGTTTCTGCTCCGCCTCGTGTTTGTGGCCACATTAGTACTCTAACAGCTCTACTGGCTACAGTACAAAAACAACAAAGTGGGGCATCCTGACTAAAATAGCATCCGTCAGTTTGGTAAAAACACTGCTGTGGTCTCAGCTCTTGGGTAGTTGGAGAAGGAGGTCAGGGACAGGACTAGATGAGTCAGCACTTTGCCTTAGAATGTCAGTCAGACCGCTGTGAGATTCTCTCTCATTTGCTTTGCTCTGACTATGAATACTCTACCTGATGAACTCTGTTTCCCACAACTCCTGAACACTTCCTGCAGGAAGCCGCTGCAGCAGCATGCTGAGAACATTTTTCTTTCTGTGCTGCTGTTCTGTATTTCTCTGTTCACTGTGGCTCTCAACCTGCTGGTTATCATCTCCATCTCTCACTTCAGGTATGTTTGTGAGCTGACTTGACTTCACCTCTTCAGGGTTGCTGTGCTTTTCCTTCTGAATGGACGAAACATTTTGTTGCTGCTTTATTTTCTGTCTTTGTGTTTCTAAACACACCTCACAGGTAGCAGATTGTATGATGTATGTATAATGTAGACTGCTGGCTGTTGCTTTAGTTAGATGTTGACCTTTCATTTCAGAACTGTGTCCAATGCAATAGAAATCATTTCAGTTGATCGTTGTTCTTTTTCACCTGTGAAAGTCAAACACTTTAAAGTCAGCCTGCCTCGCGCTACAGCAGAAATAATGCTGCTGCTCAGAAATCATCAACAGAGGTTGCAAGTGATTTGCTGCTGTTTTGGACATAATATTCACACAGAGGGTGTTGTATGGCTGATTCTAGGATGTGTTCAGATGTTTTTCTCCTGTCTCTCCTTCCAGGCAGCTCCACACCCCCACCAACCTCCTCCTCCTGTCTCTGGCCGTCTCAGACCTCCTGGTCGGACTCCTGCTGATGCCCATTCGAATCCTGCAGAAAGGAGGCTGTTGGATTCTGGGTAGTTTTATGTGTGGACTGTCAAACTATGTATCTTTTACCATTACATCGTCCTCAGTAGGGAACATGGTGCTGATCTCAGCAGACCGGTATGTGGCCATCTGTGACCCTCTGCGTTACCCCACCAGAGTCACTAACAGCAGAGTTAAAGTCTGTGTGTGTCTGTGTTGGGCTTGCTCTGCCTTCTATAATGGAGTGATACTGAAGGAGCACCTGGAGCATCCAGACAGCTATAACTCCTGTGATGGGGAGTGTGTCCTCTCAGTGGATGTAATACCACAGGCCTTTGACCTGGTCCTGACCTTTGTTGGCCCCATCACAGTCATCATAGTTCTGTACATGAGAGTGTTTGTGGTGGCTGTGTCTCAGGCTCGAGCCATGAGGTCTCATATAGCAGCCGTCACTCTGCAGGGTTCAGTTCCTGTAACTGCTAAGAAGTCAGAGAGAAAAGCAGCTGCAGCTCTTGGTGTGGTTGTCCTGGTGTTTCTCATCTGTTTCTGTCCTTATTATTATCCTGCCTTTGCAGGTGAAAATGTGTCTGCTAACGTTCAGCTTTCGGTCTTTGGAGTCTGGACACTTTATTCTAACTCTTGTTTGAATCCTATCATCTATGCTTTTTTCTATCCATGGTTTCGACAGTTTGTTAAAGTCATTTTTACTTGTCAGATTCTGCATTCTGAAACCTTTGATTTTCACTGACAGTAGAGTGTAGCAGTATTAGAAAGTATACTCCTATTACCATGGGCGTCGCAACCATTATGTCAGGAGGGGACGTGTCCCCTCACTTTGTAAAATCAGGCATTTGGAGCCCCCCCCC
>SSNR01000460.1:0-16626 GCA_006937965.1 Callopanchax toddi
GCTGCTAACAGAGCTAAATACCAGAAGCAGCAGGGACAGACAGGGTTCATCAGAGCCTGGTACAGTGTTGGAATAAGATGTTTGAACTGTGCGTGATTAAACCTTACACTTTGAGCTGCACAGTTTATGCCCAGCAAGTAATGCGCCGTGTACACGCATGCGAGCACGCAGGCGAGCACGCGCATGTCGAGTTGTTTTGGGGACGAGCTGTAGGACGTTATGATTAAAAAACTGCTCTCTTGATGAAATAATCTGTAGTGTGGCTTTAAGTTTTATGTCAAAAACAGAATCACAACACTGAGGTGCTACAAGACTAAGTTTTGATTTAAAAAAGCATAGTTGCACATTTCATAGTGCTGTTTTTTTCATGTAAAAGCATGTAAATGTTACTCATGGTTGTCTCAGTGTAAACAAAGATAATTTTTTTTCTATAGATATATGTGTACAGTGGCATGTTCACTTCATTATCGATTGAAGGAAGGTCGGCAAAAGAAAAAAATATGTGCATGGGTGTTTTTACTTTGTAAAACATTTGGATAAAGGAAACTTGGATGTTTTTGTTTAAAAAAATTAAATGCCAATGGGACAGTGATTGTTTTTTCTAGAGGTATTGGCAAACATTTAGCCACCAAAAAAAATGTTTTGTTAAATAAAGCACTTAAACACAACAAATGTTGTTTGGATTGAGAAGTTTAGGTGTGGTTAAATTACACTTTCATCATAACTGCTGTAGTATTATATCTGTTCAGTTTAACATGGTAGGAAATGTTAATTATTTGTGGTGAAATGTAAAATTGTTCATTTTAAATAAGAGCGGTCCCCACGGGACAACAAAATTCAGGTTTTTTTTTCATGCGAGTGTTTTTAATAATTCAAGTGATTTTTCTCTTTACAAAATATTTACATGAATTTAGCAATTAAAATTAACATTCTAAACCATGTAGAAAAGGTGGATCCCACGAGTACCCTCCCAGTCAGGTGTCCCCACGGGGTAGTAAAGACAGGTATGTGTGTGTGTGTGTGTGTGTGTGTGTGTGTGTGTGTGTGTGTGTGTGTGTGTGTGTGTGTGTGTGTGTGTGTGCCACTCCAGCCTTTAAATGCTTCACACACACAGCCTGCCTGCTGTGATGCAGGACTAAAAATATATCTGGTCTGATAGCTGAAGAGGAAAAGGTGTCTGAGAATAAACTGAGAGACAAATCACGATGCACCGCAGGAGGTTCAGTGTCAGACTGACAGGCGTCCAGCGAGGTGTTTGTCCTCTACTGCAGCTTCAGGTTTGGAGCATCAAACACTCTGCAGCTCAAGATGTTGATGATGGAAATAATTTAAACGTCTCCTGAAAAGTAAAGAAAGTAGAAGGTTTTAATTTTAGTTAAAAAAGTTAAAAAGTATTCATTTAAAAATTGACAAAATTAATTCTAATATATTTTTAAAGGACATAAAAACTGCAGATTTAAATGTTTAATTGTTTTAAAAAAATAAACTTCATGAAGTCTTTAAAATTAAATTTATAATTAAATTAAAATAACATAAAATTAAATTAAATTTAAATAATATTTTTTTAAAAACAAAGAAAGAAAATCAAAATGAATGAAAAGCAAATGAAGTTCAGTTTGTTTAGAATAAATTTTTAAAATACAAATTAAGACAATAAAAATGTATAAGTTCAAAGTACAAATGTATTAATGTAAACTATTTAAAATTTTCTTTTCAACGTTTCAACTGGAATGCATCCATCAGTTCTTTGAATCCAACATGCAAATTCCTCACAAAGCCAAGAAAAAGTACCGACTCATCAGTCCTGCTGCTTGTTTCTCCTTCTGAGTCATTTAGCAGAACAAATCACAAAGATGCAAATGAGTCTGCAGCTAGGAGAGAGAGAGAGAGGGAGAGAGAGAGAGAGGGAGAGAGAGAGAGAGAGAGGGAGAGTGGGGGAGAGAGAGAGGGGGAGAGAGGGAGGGAGAGAGAATTCACTGAGCTGCTTCATGGCAGGATACTGGGATAAATCCAGAGAGGGTAATAAGCTCCCACAACCAGGTGATTTCACTCAGACGGATGTTTTCTCAGTCAGCTGTGTCCAAAGTTTAGAACAAGCAGCAATAAAACAGTTTGATGAGGGGGGGAAATGAGAGAAAACCTAAGAATGATAAATAAGATCATCTGATGCTGACAACCAGTGGCGGCTGGTGACGTTTTTTTTTTTTTTTTGGGTGGGGTGCATTTTTGCAAGTCAGTTTTCAGATGCACAAAACCCACATCTCACCTCTAGGACAGAGAATGAAGCAAAATATTTTCATCTGACTGAAAATGTTGCTGGTAAAAATCCCTACCACCAATTCACTAACAGTGAGGAGCTGTTAGGTCTAATTCTACACATCAAGCAGTAAAGAAATCATAAAGTCTTCATAAGGAGACCTTAGAATATATCAATATAATCAGATACAAATAAAAATATAAAAACAACCACAATGTGGTCACAACAGAAGTTGTAAGAGTTTCAGTCTATTTGACCCACAAATTGCCAAAACCTCCTCAAAACAGGCTAAACTACATGAACCAAGTCATTCAATCAACACTATGAGTGTTCCTCCAACATTCGGCCACAACGATAACAGACAGTCGCTGTTTAATGAATAAAATCACTCTTCTCTCCTAAGTGGCTCGCCGGTGTAGGTACCACATCTACTCGGCCTGCCAGATCTGCTCGGGGCCTGCGCCTGCCGATTACGTGGCACGAGCTAATTGGCTGAACGTACAACTAACGGGAGTGACGTCACCACGTTCGTAAAAGTTACGTTTACACGTTGACGCTGAAGCTTTTGATTGGTCAGGATAAATTCACTGCTGTAGTCCGATTAAGGACTACAACTTCGTTTTGAATGAATCTTTAGATTTATTTAAATAGGAACTAACGAAATATACAGAAGAATCCTACATTTATACAAATGGCCAGGCCTGCAAATTATGTAAATACATTTAAAACATTCACATATGAGAACTGTTGTGCTTATTTGGCACAATCTGATGTTGATTTGATGTAGTTTCAAAACAAAGACAACATCGTGTTTTTATTAACAAACTACAGATGTAAAAAAACATTTAGGCGGTCAGAATCATGGATTTAATAACAAACCTGCTAAACTCTTTCCAAAACCTGTGTGAAAGAACAGTAAAGATAGGGGTTTACAGCGTATTTTGTCCGAGTGGCTTTGCCGTAGTGTGACGTCGTCGGTAGGAGAAGGACCCCGAGTCGATCTGGCAGCCCGAGCAGATCGGGTACCTACACCGGCACCACTCCCTCATGACCAGAGGTCACTTAATAAAATATTTGACTTACCACTGTAAGGGTTGTCACAAGCTGTCCAGAAGGATTCTTTGAATAAATATCCATTTAGTTTCCTCCATGATAAAAACTCCACGAGCTACTTAGAGCTTCGGGGTCAACGTCCTGATCTCAGCTGAGACTCCGGTCTTCTTGCACTCTTCAATCGCTAAATTCTGCACCCCAATTTTCTCCTATACGTTGTATTGAAGGGGGATCCAGTGTGCATGCACCAGTTATAGCGTAGGTCTATGGTAAAGATTTTTGTGGCTGAAGCATGCGCAGAAGATCCCAAAGAAACAGGAAGTACATTACACCTTTCAGTCGTGGTAAAAAGTGAGGAAACAGTTTAAAACTACACCTAAATTCAGATTACACACAGCACAGATTGTTTAGTTTAATTTTCATGGTTCTTTTAAAACTGTTTTGTGATTCCAATCTTCTTCTTCTTCTTCCTTCTCTTTTTGTGAGACTGGTGAGGAGGCGCCACAGCGCCCCCTATTGACGGGCCCCCACTGTAAATAAGTGAAGATGCATGTCAGGTAAAGATCAGGAGACGAGTCATTACAATAAACAGCAAACACATCAATGGATTTCATCATTTTTTCAGAATGATATTGTGCAGTATTCTGAATCATTGTAAAACCTTTTTTAGACATTCTTAATTCAACGCCATGGTGAAGGAAACAGTCCGAACCCCGTCTGACTGAAAGTTCACGATAAACTTCATAAAGTGAATGACAAGCCTTTGTTCTGGGAAGCTGATCTGTCAGCTGCTGTACAGGAACGCTGGAAATGGGATTGAAGAATATTGTTTTTTCCTTTGTGAAACCCATGTCTCAAATATATATGCTGTCAGAAAAACCTCAGGAGCTACAAGAAAAAAAATCAACCCTATTTCAAGGGTTTGAGGGGGTTTTTTCCCTTCAATTCTTGTTAAAAAGGCCATTAATTATAACCTTTTAGAACATTTAACAAAGCCAGCTGGTAAAATGAGTGTTTGTCATTCCACAGCTCTTGTCTGGAGCTGCAGAGCATTGTTTATTTGTCATCTATTAAAGTATTCAAGGTGTCATTAAAGAGGAGGGAAAGACTGGCACAAGTTTTTCTAAAAAGCTTTTTTAAAAGGTTTTATTGTTTCCTTTTTCTAGCAGGAGCTAAAACAAGCTGTGAACTCAATGTGTGTTTATTCACACTGGTTTTGCACGTTGCCTCATCCATCATAATCAGCAGCAATTATAGAGTCATGTCTATGATGTTTATTTTCTTCTTATTTATTTTCAATCTTTCAGGCCAAAATTTATTTAGCTCTCAACCTGATTCCAGGCAGAAACCTGCTATTGGCCTTAACCATTTAATGTACCTTTAAAACAGTAGCATTAACGTCCCTGAACACATTTATGTGCTTGTGAAAAATTGAGCTTTAGCAATTTTATAAATTGTTATTTTTTTTATTATTTTAACTGCATCAGTCCTAATTATACACATCAGATAATAATAATTTAAAATAATAATTTTGGTAGTGTCCTATTTAGTAAAATACTCACATTAAGAGTCCTTTAACACAGGATACATACAAGCAATACAAGAATTATTAATGTAATTTAAAAACTGAATCCTATTGAAAAATGTTTGTATTTTCTCTCTTTGTCAAATATAGTAAAAATGACATCATCAGTAGGAAATCCCTCAGAGCAGAAAGCCTTAGACGTCAAATGAAGTGGAGAAATGAGATGATACAACTTTGATTTTTATTTATTTAATTTTTTTGAGAATAATCAAACATTTTGATTTAATTGCGTTTCTATGGGCACATTTTTGTGCTTATTGACATTTGTTATTTAGATCCTATTTTTAACAACAGGCTAACAAAAAAAAAGAAAAACATCAAGTACAATAAAACATGCACAAGAAATACCAGTAAATGACCAACAATATGCATGAATATTAATAAAATAATAAAAACACAAAAATTAGCCTTTGGTCATTCATAAGTGGTCAGACTGTGCCGGTAATGCTGCACAATCATGTGCTTTTCACAAAAGATTACGCAATGGTGGTATAAAGGGGGTATGGGGGCGGTCTTTGAACTGTTGACGTGCGGGTTACAGAGACGTGAGACGGAAGTGCATGTCTGTTTAACAGACTGGCGACTTCTGCTTCTGCTCAGCACCCGGATCTCAGTATCACTCCAGTTTGACATCTCCACTTGAGTGTTCACAAATGCGTAACAGCTTTCCCATGTCTACCTGATTTTTAAATACTTTTTCTGGTTGGGGGTCGGCTCACCTTTGCCATGTTAGTAGTGACACCTCCTTCTGTTGCGTCAAGGCGTGATCTGTATTCACAAGTCAAAAGACGCACACATCGTGTTGCACAGATGTTCAAACCAGATATGCAAGTTTACCCATTTAGTTACGTAGGCTACTTACCTTCATAACAAAGGACTTCATTTTTTTAAAGCTTACTGAAAGAAGACGGCTGAAGTGGATCAGTAATCTCTGGCTAAAAACAAGAGGCGCAGAAATGGACAATGCTAGAGCAGCGATCACTTTCTAACAGGTAAGGGTTTACTAAATGTTATTTTCTAGTATTTTATTGAACATTTACTTAGAAAAACGGCAGGTAAACAAGTTTGATTTGGTTTGCAGTGTAATACGAGATATGCAGCATGAGATAGTTTGTTATGTCGATTGCTTCAGTGCTGGGTAATCCTCCAGACTGTACTTAAGGTCAGATTTTTTTAAACTACAGTGGGGCAAAAAAGTATTTGGTCAGCCACCGATTGTGCAAGTTCTCCCACTTAAAATGATGGCAGAGGTCAGTAATTTTCATCATAGGTACACTTCAACTGTGAGAGACAGAATGTGAAAAAAAATCCATGAATTCACATGGTAGGATTTTTAAAGAATTTATTTGTAAATTAGGGTGGAATATAAGTATTTGGTCAATAACAAAAATTCAACTCAATACTTTGTAACATAACCTTTGTTGGCAATAACAGAGGTCAAACGATGACTATAGGTCTTTACCAGGTTTGCACACAGTAGCTGGTATTTTGGCCCATTCCTCCATGCAGATCTTCTTGAGAGCAGTGATGTTTTGGGGCTGTCGCCGAGCAACACGGACTTTCAACTCCCTCCACAGATTTTCTATGGGGTTGAGGTCTGGAGACTGGCTAGGCCACTCCAGGACTTTCAAATGCTTCTTACGGAGCCACTCCTTTGTTGCCCGGGCAGTGTGTTTGGGATCATTGTCATGTTGGAAGACCCAGCCACGTTTCATCTTCAAAGCTCTCACTGATGGAAGGAGGTTTTGGCTCAAAATCTCACGATACATGGCCCCATTCATTTTTTCCTTAACACGGATCAGTCGTCCTGTCCCCTTAGCAGAAAAACAGCCCCAAAGCATGATGTTTCTCCCCCCCCATGCTTCACAGTAGGTATGGTGTTCTTGGGATGCAACTCAGTATTCTTCTTCCTCCAAACACGAGGAGTTGAGTTTAGACCAAAAAGTTCTACTTTGGTTTCATCTGACCACATGACATTCTCCCAATCCTCTGCTGTATCATCCATGTGCTCTCTGGCAAACGTCAGACGGGCCTGGACACGCACTGGCTTCAGCAGCGGAACACGTCTGGCACTGCAGGATTTGACTCCCTGCCGTTGTAGTGTGTTACTGATGGTGACCTTTGTTACTTTGGTCCCAGCTCTCTGCAGGTCATTCACCAGGTCCCCCCGTGTGGTTCTGGGATTTTTGCTCACCGTTCTCATGATCATTTTGACCCCACGGGATGAGATCTTGCGTGGAGCCCCAGATCGAGGGAGATTATCAGTGGTCTTGTACGTCTTCCATTTTCTGATAATTGCTCCCACAGTTGATTTTTTCACACCAAGCTGCTTGCCTATTGTAGATTCACTCTTCCCAGTCTGGTGCAGGTCTACAATTCTTTTCCTGGTGTCCTTCGAAAGCTCTTTGGTCTTGGCCATAGTGGAGTTTGGAGTCTGACGGTTTGAGGCTGTGGACAGGTGTCTTTTATACAGATAATGAGTTCAAACAGGTGCCATTAATACAGGTAACGAGTGGAGGACAGAAAAGCTTCTTAAAGAAGACGTTACAGGTCTGTGAGAGCCAGAGATTTTCCTTGTTTGAAGTGACCAAATACTTATTTTCCACCCTAATGGGCTTTATGCACAGAGTACTTAGTAGAACTTCCGGTTTAAAATTAACTCACGGGACCATTTCCGGTTCCATTTGAAACGTGAAGATTTCCAGAGTTAGAGTGCATTTCCAGCTAAAGATATTGTTTATAATCAAAACGAGTAATAGTATAGTATAGTACAGTATGATATATATATTATAGCACTAAGAAATGAAGCCATCATATAAGTATCAGCGGACGGGAAGCCTCGACAGCTGAACACTGCTGTGCTCCGTTGTGTACCGCATCAGCTGAATAGAATTCATCAGTCCGTTTCCACACATTTCCACTGAATAAATAACTACAAAAAGGAAGGATTGTGAACTTAAGAAGAGAAAACGTGATCATTTCTAACCACACCGTGTCTGCAGTCCACACTTAGCAGCACAGTAGTCAAAGAGCCGAGTGGAGGAGGCTAAAGGAGGAGGCGCGGCGCCGTTCGTGTGTTATTTCACTGGAACAACTATTCTTTTGGTGAATGAAGACTTGGTGTCTGATAACGTACAGCTAGACCAGAGAAAATTGAAAGTTGTGAAGCAGTTGGAGCCCACGATCACGGCTATATAGATTTGTCTCACTGTTTTTTGATGATGGAAGCTACGAGCTAACGCTGTTAGCTTAACTTCAGTTTCATGAATAAAGCTGGTTATATACAGCTTAAAGTCCTTCACCCGCTTGCTCGCAGACGTCTCTGTGTGTTTTTCAAAAATCCGGTGGACATCGTCTACCGTGATGCGCGGCAGGTCTTGAAGAAAACGGGTAAAAAAATCCATTTTGTCCAGTTTGTGTGGGAACAGCGTTGAACCGGAAATGGAGGGGCAGCCTCTATCGCAACCAGGAAGTGACCGTGCATAAACCCCATTTACAAATAAATTCTTTAAAAATCCTACCATGTGAATTCATGGATTTTTTTTTCACATTCTGTCTCTCACAGTTGAAGTGTACCTATGATGAAAATTACTGACCTCTGCCATCATTTTAAGTGGGAGAACTTGCACAATCGGTGGCTGACCAAATACTTTTTTGCCCCACTGTATATGGGTCATAACCTAAATGAAGATGTATTTTTTAATGATATTGCGTCTGTTCCAGCCCATTTAAAGCCTTAGTATAGCCGCTTTCATCCATTGTGCTGTGTTTTGTTGTGGTGTTTTGTTGTGGTGCAAAACACTTCCAGCCCCCATTTGAGTTTTGCACGACTTCCAGGTCACGTGAGTGAAAGCCAGCAATAGAAGTCCGATGGGAAAATCCTGGTCTGTGGACCAGGACCAGCTCGTAACCACAGACCAGGATTTTCCCATCGGACTTCTATTGCTGGCTTTCACTCACGTGACCTGGAAGTCGTGCAAAACTCAAATGGGGGCTGGAAGTGTTTTGCACCACAACAAAATTACGAGCTATGGGAGGACTTCAGGGTGTTTTTGACTGAGGAGAGGTGTGAGGACACAGAGCTGTTGGTAAGTGAGGCATGGTGCTCCAGGCTGGCTGATATCGTCCAGCATCTGAAGGAAATGGACACATTAATCAGACCCTCCAGGAAGTTGCGATGTTGCGATCGCAACTATTAACGCAAATTCAACAATTTGCCGCAACTTTGTTGCGGCCTTGCAATTTTCACCAATCACCGCAACTTTTCCGCAAATTTGACCAATCATCTTTGTTTTTGTTGGATTTCATCATCTTCTTTGACCAATCAGAGCCACTCGGATAAGTTTTGACCAATCCCGTTGCCTCCAGCTGTGTTTACTTCCGGTTTTTGAGCTCAGAGCCGCTAAACTCCGGTCGGTTTCCATCAGATATTACGGCTAAAATACGAGCAAATCAATTTCCTAAAGTATTACACCAGAGTGGTGGAAAGCTGTTCTGAACCAAGCACAACGTCGTGGTGGATTATACATGAAAATCGACGATTGACAAAAACTTTTTGACCGCAAAACATGGAGGAGATTAGCTGAAAAGAGGAGCAGACGGGGGCTGGGATCTGATACGAGTGCTGAGAGAGACGAGGTGAGTTCTGTTTAATGTCCGTATTTGGACAATGTGAGAAACTATATTTAAAAAGAACTGATCTGTGTCCTAAACTGTGTGCTGAGTTGGCGGATTTGCTATTCTGTGAAAAATATTTTAAATAAATCGGACCATCAGCGTTAACGTGAATTCCTTTGAACGTTGTTTATTTCTTAAACACGCGATTAACCACGTGACGTTTGTATCCAGTGAACACGAGGAACCGCTGGTCTTTTCTAAACTTATTCTGCTGAATTAGTGAACCTTTGAGGTGGATCGCTGAAAGTGAAAGTAAAGCCGCTCACGCTGTAACGTCTGAGTGACGCTGAGACAGGCTGTCAGCTGTTCTGTCATGGAGATTACATCATCTTGTGGTCTTTATTTTATCATGAAACAGCGCATACAGTGTGTGTGTGTAAAGAGGTTAACTGTGTGTGCATATAAACTAAATAAAACCTTAAAGAAATTTTAAAAATGATTGAAAAAAAATCGCAACTTTGACCGCAACTTTTAGAAAAATGTGCCGCGAAATCAGTCATTTTAGATCGCAACAATCACAAAAAATCCCCGCAACTTCCTGGAGGGACTGTTAATGCAAGAATGAGGTGAAAATCTGCTCACAAGCACAGTTTGAACCTTGACATGTTCTCACTCACCTAGAAATGACAAGAAGACGTCAACACTGTTTTACCGTGTGAGATGACAAACATCTCAAAACTCTTGAGGAGAAACTGTGGTTTTATTTTCCCTCAGTCACCACTGTTTGCTTTGACTTGTAGTTCTGCAGCAGTTTTCATTAAACTTTGCAGGAGCAGGCGGAGATAACTGACTGGATCAAGGTTTAAAACCAAGCGCCACTGACCTACTGTACCTTTGGAGAGTTTTTGGTTTACAATGAGTTCCCTGTTCTGGCAAACAGAGCCATTATGATGTTTTCCTCAACAATTCTGTGTGAGCTGAGTTCATCAAGCATGACTGCTATAAAAACAGAGAGAGACCGAGTGCTGTTGAAGAAGAGCTCTGTGTCACTTTCTTCAGTTCCTGCCCGGATATGAACTTTGTGTTCTTCAGAACAGGCCAGGTTTCACACCGAGTCAGTAAACCAACTGAGACACTAGTGACACTTCATATTCTGTAGGCACAACAATAGGATGGATTTTGTATCATAAATATGATTTGGCTCAGTAAAGATTGAAAAACACTGATCTAATATGCTTGATTCAAACCTAAAGGATAGTCAGTTCTGAGTCCTAACAAGGACACACGTATTTACGTATATACTAGTGTAAAACACTGATTTCAAATGAGGTCACACCTGAGCAGTACTTATTATGGATTGCGATGTTAATCTGACTCATTTCAAATTGGGATGATTCTATTATGAGCTGACATTTGAATCTGTTACAGTACGTAACAGAAGTGAGCACACCCTTAAGCAACATCACCTAAATGTCAAACCATCCAAGGTTTTAGCAACTCTCAAGAGCTGCATTATTTCATAGTCAACCTGTTTCCTATAAAGTGAACATTTACATTAAAATCTGTCAGGGTTTTGGGTGTGACGATTCAAAATGAAGGGTAAAGAGACTGGGACCGAAGTCCAAGAACCTTCCAAGAAAGCAAAAGCTGCTGAGGCAGCAAAAACTAAGGGACGTAAAGCCGAGCGTACGCTGTACGATATTTTCAGTCATTGTATTCAGCTCCTAGCCTGTCAAGCCAAACTATAATTGTGGATATGTAGTCTGGTCACGACTCGTTCATAGGGGCGGGATCAACAGTTGTCAATCAAACTGTCTTCACATGCTGTTGAATAGCACTAGGACCAATCAGTGCCGTTTAGCAACAACCGGAACCAGATGGTAAATTAAACAAGTCACAGCTGAGGAATCGTGTTCTCACACCGGATTGGTGCACCTAATCCATCCATCCATCTTCTATACCCGCTTCATCCTCCACAGAGGGTCGCAGCGGAGCTGGTGCCTATCCCCAGTGGTCAAGGGGCGAGAGGCGGGGGACACCCTGGACGGGTTTCCAGTCCATCGCAGGGCTAGTGCACCTAATATTTCAGCTAAATAGTACAATCAACTAATATTATTTAGTAATGATATCAGGTTTTTACAAAACACAACTGTATGAGCAATCATCACTCAGAACTAGAAACAAAATCCAGGTTTACAGCGTAACATTTGTTAATTTATTGTGTTTTTATACCATTAAATTGAGTTGCATCTGGACAGAAACCTTAGGGAAAAGATTTAGGAATTTCTTTATTGTTTGAAAAGTTTAGGTTTATTCATTCAACAGACGCTTTTATCCGAAGCAGCTTACATACCTATCTGACAGGTTGTGGTCTGATATGTGGTTAGGACTGATGCTGGTTTAAAAGATGAAAAATAATCCTTTATAAAATTGGCAATGCTTGATTCTTCATGAGTACAAAAATGTGTGAAGGGATTTGAACACTAGTATCTTGAAGGAGCGTCAGGGGCTGCTTTGAGATATTCGACTGATCTCTGCTGTGAGGAAAACTGGTAAAAACAACCTGACTTGGTCGAGTGTGGATCAGGAATTATAAAACCTATTAAAAACAAACCTGTGACTCAGTGAAGGCTGTTAAAGGACAAAATATTCTTTATGAAGGTCTTTTTAAAATAACTTCTAAACTATTCCATTTAAAACATTTTCAGCTCTTCTTGAATTAAAACTTTTGTTGACAAAAATTTTAAAACTCCTAAATATCTCAAGTTTTATTGTAATTTCTGTAGTTTTAAAAGAACTTCTGAAACAGACTATCAGATATAAATAGAGGTCCCTGTTAGGATTGTGTGTGTGTGTGTGTGTGTGTGTGTGTGTGTGTGTGTGTGTGTGTGTGTGTGTGTGTGTGTGTGTGTGTGTGTGTGTGTGTGTGGCCCTTTGTGGTTTCTGATTGCATGTTTCTCGGACTTTCTCTTCTCTCCCTCTGAAGCAGGACATTATACTCTGTTAGTCCACTGATCATTAGAAGGCTTTATAGATGTTTTTTTCTTCTAGCTCATTTTAGAGATTACGGTTGTGAAGTGTCTCGTTAATCTTTGTCAAGTGAAAGCCTTTTCAGGCCAAATGAAAAAAAGCAATTTGCAGAACTGTCAGAGGTGTGGGGTTTAAAGGCCTGAGGAGCGCCTCTCGGGTGATAATTGAGTCTAAACCAGATCAAAAAGAAAAAAAAATGTTTTTTTTTCTTTGTGGTGTTGTCACCGCACCGTTATAAGGCAGGATCTACGTATATCTCAGATCTATATTTAAAACAGCATGTTGCTGGACTCTAAATGCTCACATTATAACAGAAGCTTCTTACAGGGTAATTGCTGAGACCTTTTAGCCAAAGAACAATGAGCATTTTTCGCTGTACCAACTTTCCTGGAAACCAGCAAATATTTCATGTTAAAATTATCCTAAAAAAGATAATAAACAAAGTTTGACGTGGTTAAAAGTTCATTTTTACCCATCATGGGAATAAATTTAAACCGTCCTTTTCCCAGGCTGGTGCAACTTTCTTCTGGAACTGATTGAATTTATGGTGTAATTTCTCTCTTCCACACATATTCCACATCATAGGAGCAGGCTCAGTTATAAAGATACACACACATCCATACACCCCAATATCTATAATTCTGAGAGAAATTAACAAAGTGCTCAACATTTTTTTTTATTTTTTATTTAAAGCAGCTAGGGGGATTATTTCAGCAAAAGAGCAGTTTTTTTATCCACCGTACACACGACTCCTCCCAAAACACTTCGACACGCGTGTGCACACGGCGCATTACCTCGGTCTATAAGCTGGGTATAAACTGTGTGACTCCTCCTCAAACTACAAATACATTGTTGGGTTTAATCACTCACAGTTCACAAATCATGTTCTCACGCTGTACGAGGCTCTGAGCCCTGTCTGTCCCTGCTGTGCTTCTGATACGTGGCTCTGTAGCAGCGCTGATGCTGGACTGGACTCTGAAGATGAACCCAGAAATGACTCGGTCCTAAATGAAGTTCTTGACCAAAATAAATGTGTATCCTTGGCAAGCCTTGCCATTCTGGTGCTGGTACATTCTGGTATAATGGATATCTATTTAGTAGACATGACCTCTGACTGACTCCTCCATGACGACTGAGACTACAGAGAGACACAGAGCATCCTGTACGAGAGCGCCACCTTACTGGTACAGGTTTGCTCGAAGCGTGTGCACGTTGACAGAAAGCCGACAACGCAGAAACTTGAATTTTGTTGGCTGAAAAAGTTCACTGGCCAGAAATAATGCAAAGGGGTCTCTAGGAGGAAGGAGGGTCTTCATCAGAATGACAGATGTTGTGGAACTCAACCCATAGATCATAGTTTAGACCTGAAATATCATTTAAAACATTTAGAAAACTTTGATACAGAGAAAAATGCTCCAGAGAGCCGCTTTAAGCCTAATCATAATGCTTTGGTCTTTTATAGGAGATAATGTCTTTAGACTAAAAATGTTTTTGTTCTCTACTCTTCCTTAACCAGACCATTCCAGGATTAACCTGAGATCATCCTCTTTTCATCTCTAGATGCTCGTAGTGACGTGACGGCTGTGGACTGAGCAGCCTGCTGACACACGGTGCAGATGAGAGGCTGCGTCCTGAAGTCCTCTCTGATGACCAACCTGTATGACGCTCCACTTATCAGCCACACAAGACCGGACATGCTTCTCAGCTGCAGCTCTCCATCAAGTCTCTGATCATTCTATTGTTTTTTTTCCTTCTGCAAATAAATTTGATATCTTATTCTTGTTTGTTATTTTTTTCATTTTCTCTTCATGCATCAGTCATTTATAATTTTTCCAACTTAGCTGCATGTTCATACATATATTAGACAACAGCAAATAATACAGCTGTTAATAAAATGAGTTAATATCAACTTCTGTTTGTTTTAATCAGGTTATTCATAAAACTAACAACTCATTTGAGATGAATCCCCAGATCACAGCTGACAAAAAGAGCAACAAATACTTTTAGGAAACTTAGATTTTTTAACATGTGCAGTTAAATATTACATTTTTCTTTCCATTATATTTCTTCATTACTGCTGGCCCACCTTCTCCTGAGCTGTCCTGATAACACACAGACAATAAGTGAAGAGAGAGAACATGATAACCGTGTTGATCTAGAATGTTAAACTAGTTTCACATCAGAACAGAGGAACTCAGGTGTAAATGGGTTTACTGGTTCCTCCAGGACTCAGTAGCACCAGTAGAGAGGTAATCCTTTACTAGTAGTCCCATAAAGGTTGACGTCTGTTCTTTGGTCCCTAAAACATAACAAACAGCTTTATTCGCAAAAAACGACATTAGCCAACAGCAGCTCTTATTGTTCTAAATAAAGCTCCGAGGACTGAACCTACGGACTCGTTATTGGAGAGAACATTGCAAAAGTAACGCACCGCATTTCATGCTCAGTAACGGTAACGGCGTTCTCATGACGGAAACGATAATTCGTTAGATTAGCCCGTTACTGATAATAATAATAATGCATCAGTTTTATATAGCGCTGTTTAGGTCACTCAAAGACGCTTTACAGAGTTGCATTATTCATTCACACAGTCATTCTCACCGGTGGTGGTAAACTACGACAGACGTCTGTAGCCACAGCTGCCCTGGGGCAGACTGACAGAAGAGAGGCTGCCATTCTGACCATCGGCCCTTCTGACCACCACCAACATTCACACACAGTCACACTCACATTCACACAGGCAAGGTGGGTGAAGTGTCTTGCCCAAGGACACAACGACAATCTAACCCAGCCAGAGCTGGGGATCGAACTGGTGACCCTCCGGTTACCAGACCGGCCACTCTCCCAACTGAGCTAGTGCCGCCCCTTCTTTTAATGATAAAAGAACGGCGTATTTTAAACGGCGTTATTACAAACACTGTCTACCGCACACAAAAAATGAAATGAATTACACCGCCCCCTAGCCACCAATCTATAAAACTACAACAAGTAGTCTTTTCTGTTTACTCTGTTAGCATGACACTAATTTAAACTTAAGCATGAGGCTGGTGCAAGTTGTGTTTCAGAGCTTGTGAGGATGACGCGCTGATAAACCACCGTTACTGTTGTCACTCTATCACTCATAATATAAGAGTTCATTCTGTTTAAATACAGCTGAAAACTGAGCCTATAACCTGCAAAGGTCATCCACATTCTGACTGATGGATTTACATGAAGAAAACCGTAGTTACAGTATCAGGCACTGCTTCTCCTGCCAAAGTTAAAAGGGCGTGCGTGCGTGTGTCTTCTTGACAGCCAGGCCGATTGAAATAACAGGGAAAAGAAAAGGAGACATCTGGTCATTTGTCAGGGCACTAAAACTCAAAGTAAGCAGAATGTCTCTGGCGCTATTCAAAGGCTGTTTGATAAAGTGTTCAGTAGAAATGAGGTTAAGCTGTGGTGAGTGTTGGATTGTGGTGTCAGCTGGAGGAACCAACAGAGCTGGGCTCAGCGACACACAGTGTTATACTATCATCAATATCTTTTTACTTCAGCTGTTACCCAGAAGCCTTGGGGTTCTTTCTCACCCAGGGACACGCCTCTGGGCTGCATGGTGGTGCAGTTGATAGCATTGTCGTCTCACAGAGAGAAGGTTTGATTCCCAGTTGCAACTTGCATTGTGGAGTTTGCATGTTCTCTCCATGCATGCATGGGTTTCCTCTGAGTACTGACCAAATACAGGCCTGTTAGCTTAATCGGTGACTCTAAAATGTCCCTCAATACGAGTGTGAATGTCAACAGTTGGTGGGAGATCCCATGACCCTTACCAGGTGAAGCAGTTAGTAAAATTAATCCAATCCATATTTATTTACATAGCACATTTAAACAACTGAGGGATCAACCTGTCAGAGCCAATAGGACTGAGAGTACAGGGAGTTCGGTCATGGAGTGCAATGCGACCCAAACGTGGAAGTCTAGGAACACCTGTACAAGCCTCGATGGACAGTGAGATCGTAAAGATGTTCCAGAAAGGAAGTATAGCCAGGGGTGCACACAGTTTTTTATCAGAGGTTCTCAAGGGATTTACGGTGGGGGGGGGGGGGGG
>SSNR01000460.1:16636-93993 GCA_006937965.1 Callopanchax toddi
GGGGGGGGGGGGGGGGGGGGTTGAAATGATGTTGGGGATGATGATGATGATGATGATGATGATGATGATGATAAGCAGTCACTCTTGGCTGTTTTTAAACTTCTATTCATTTTTTTGTAGCATGTGTGCTGGGCAAAACCCTTAAGGATCGGATCACAGATTTGAGTCAAAGATTGGATCAGTTTTCAGATCAGCAGAAAGAAAAATAAAAGACAAATAACTTTGCTCTCTATTTTGTAGAACACTGTCCAACATTTCTCTGCTCAATGCTCGTTAAAACAAACAAGATTTTACTCAAGATGTCAATCTGATGCTTACTGTTTTTCTCAATTGCTTTGGCACATTTCTCACAACAGAATTAAAGTTTTCACCACTGCTAAGACGCTTCTCAAAACAATTAGTGCAAACTGCAAAACATGATAGATAACCTGCAAAAGCAAGTCACCTTTTCAAAATGGGTTGTTCATGCTTCAAAAGCAAGCTCCTTAATCAAAATAGATTATTTGTTTTTCAAAAGCTAGTCTGTATGTCAGTGAAAGTGTCAGTGTTGTCAAAATGACAAGTTCTGACAGCAGCATCGTATAAACAACAGTCACATGGTTTAGTCCTGTTTTCATTGAGACAGATGACTCTGGAAGTGCTGCCCAGTGTAAAGTCCAGACAGCGTTACAGACCAGGCATTTAGAAAACTAGAAGGAAAAGAAAGATCAAGACACTGAATATACACTTTACTTTATACTGTATATTTACTACTTTTCACAGCATTGTTCAACTGGAAGAAAAACATTTACAAAGACTAAACTCCCTTTGTCTCAGTGAACCAGACTGTAGTAGTTTAGAAACTGAAGATCCTGTAAACCAGACGCTGCTGCAGATCAGTCATGGACATCTAGACGCTCCGTCTGTCTGGACACAGATTTCCATCTACATCACCGTGAATGTCAGCTCTGTCAATGCACAGAGGAAAGTTTCTTCTTGAGTTCTGAATCCTCCCTCTGCAGGACTCTGCTGTGATGTCATCACAAGCTGCATCCATCAACAGGGTCATCTGGGTCTGTGGACGCCGGTCAGTTACCTTCCACCTCCAGGAAGAGAAAAACTCCTCAGTCGGATTTAGGAATGGAGAGTAGGGAGGAAGATCCTCCACTAGCATCCTGTCATGTGCTGCAGACCACTGGCTGACCACAGCAGACTGGTCTCACTGGTTCACACAGCCTCTAACTCAGTGGAAGATCAGGGTCACCTGAGAACAGTGATTTATGGACATTTTCATGGAGACATTATAAAGATTTCGAAACTGGATACAAAATGTTTGACAACATGATCAACACAATTGTGTGTAATGACACAATCAGTGAAATGAAGATTATTAGTTGTATGAACAATGACTATTCAGCCGCTATAAGTAGAGTTCATTCTGACAGACAGGATAAAAGCAAGTGAAAAAGTGATGATTTATCAGATATTTGTACTAACTTCTAAGATCTAGGGGTCTCCCATCTGGACCACAGAAGCGCTGGTCTGCAAAGGCGCGTTCGAGCAGTCGGTTCTGGTACCATGAATGAAATCCGGTTCTTTTGAGGACTGGCGGACTGGTAATGTGCACCTCTGAGTATAGCTGACTTACTGGTGTGAAGGTTGGTAGACTGGGCTAGAAGGATCTAAACTCTTATTATGGATTAGAAGAATTGATGACTGAGAGGTGACTGGCGGACATGACTTCTGTTAATAGGAGAGCGTGATGACGTGGGGGCTATGTGCGATGGTTGGTGGGATGATGGGAAATGGAGTCTTTGTTGGTAGGGTGGTTTGATTCGTGACACAAGCAAAGTGCTGAACACAATGACAGGTACACAGAGTTTAAAACAATATAAAAACATCATTCACAATATAAAAGCAGAGTAAAGATTCAAAGTTTGCCTAAACGTACACACATTTTACCGTAGAAAGTGACTTATGCTACTTTCAGATCCCATTTTGTGGGTTAGGGTTGCTTGCAAATGCTTTTTGTGCATCAGCAAGCTTTATGAATGAAGCCCCTGGTCTCCTCGCAGCTTTAACCCAGTTTCTGGAGCATGTAAGAGCAGCTGGTCTGAAAATGAACCATTTTAGAGAGAAATAGGCATCAAAACACATATAAATTATATAGAAATAAATAGGGGCTGCATGGTGACGCTGCATGGTGATGCTGCATGGTGACGCTGCATGGTGACGTTGCATGGTGACATTGCATGGTAACGTTGCATGGTGACGTTGCATGGTGACGTTGCATGGTAACGTTGCATGGTAACGTTGACGCTGCATGGTGACGCTGCATGGTGACGTTGCATGGTAACGTTGCATGGTGATGCTGCATGGTGACACTGCATGGTGACACTGCATGGTGACACTGCATGGTGACGCTGCATGGTGACGCTGCATGGTGACGCTGCATGGTGACACTGCATGGTGATGCTGCATGGTGACGCTGCATGGTGACACTGCATGGTGATGCTGCATGGTGACGCTGCATGGTGATGCTGCATGGTGACGCTGCATGGTGACGCTGCATGGTGACGCTGCATGGTGACGCTGCATGGTGACGCTGCATGGTGACGCTGCATGGTGACATTGCATGGTGACGCTGCATGGTGACATTGCATGGTGACGCTGCATGGTGACACTGCATGGTGACGCTGCATGGTGACGCTGCATGGTGACACTGCATGGTGATGCTGCATGGTGACACTGCATGGTGACGCTGCATGGTGACACTGCATGGTGATGCTGCATGGTGACGCTGCATGGTGATGCTGCATGGTGACGCTGCATGGTGACGCTGCATGGTGACATTGCATGGTGACGCTGCATGGTGACATTGCATGGTGACGCTGCATGGTGACGCTGCATGGTAACGTTGCATGGTAACGTTGACGCTGCATGGTAACGTTGCATGGTAACGTTGACGCTGCATGGTGGGTTTCTACCCACACAGTTAGTGTTCTAGAGCCACAGATTCATTACATTCGTTGTTGTGAAGGGAACTAAGTAGACTTTCAGGCTGGATAACATTTGGGAGGGGGACAAAGCGCATTACAACAAAGAAGTAATCAGTCAAACCTATTTTTTAACTTTTGTGTTAAGGCGACTTCTACTAAACAAAGTATTAGTTAATGACAGTGAGATTTATAGTTATTAAACTACACTAGGGCACGCTGGAGGATTATACTTCTAATGATATTTTTTCTTTTTTACATAACAGCCAGGAGAAACTGTTACACTTTTTAACAAATCAGTTTTTAAAAGTAGCTTTTAAAAGTAATTCCAGTGATGCAGGAATGAGAAAAACAAAACTGTACTACCAAATTCTGAATGCATCCGAGGAACATTTGACAAAAATGTTGAGATGCACTGATTGTTATTTTAGGAGTTTGAAATGTAGGTATTCTTTTCTGAATTATGAAATTCCCTCTAACGACTCCTACAGGGTGCAGTGAAGAGTGAGTGAGTCTGCAGCAGCCTTGTGTGTAAAGCAGAGGAAGTAGAGATGATGTCAAACAACACAACACAAACTGCTAAATGTTCCTCTGGCTGCAGCAGGAAAACATGAAAAACTCAAATTAAGCCTTTTTAAGACGTCAACATTGAGCACTGCAGGTGAATAAATCACCACATTTAAAGATCAATATAAAAGTCAAAATCTGTATTTAGCATAATGTCACAGCGTATCATTATGTAGGGAGGAGCGCTTCTTTCCCTGAAACACTTTATGAAGACACTTTTCTCTGCAGCTGAGGATTTACTGCTGTATCTTCAACTCTTCTGCAAGGCTCTGAATTAAGAGGTGAAGCCTAAAACTCCCTCAAAGGAATAGAAACTGTTTATATAATACAGAAGTCACCATTAAAATCACATATGTACAGTTACACTTTTCCTACCACTACCTTTCTGGTTTCACCGTTTTTGACAGAAGTTTGTGAAAAATGAAAAGCAATAAAATACACGGAAAAGACAAAACATCATTTTTCATTAATTTCCTTTTCTTTTTTTACATATGTCAAGGTGTGATGATAAAAAGACTACATCAGCCCTAAGAGCTGCTGGATTCTGGCTGCAGCCTTTACCTTGCACTACCAGTCCCTTCAGCTTCAAAACCAGTTAAAGAAGAACTCCTGGTACGTTCTGTTCTGAGGAAACCCGTGAAGAAGCATCTGTTATGGGAAAAAACAATATTAAAGGTACAGACTTAAACCAACTGGAAACTCATTTTACCAACCTAAACATCCTGTAGTCTCTAAAAGACACAGTTACTAAAAATCACTGATGAACATAGTTTATTTTGGGGTTTCTTTAATTCATATTCAGAGCAAATAGTTTGTAATACCTAACTTGACCTTCATACTGTATGTCCTGTGACATCATCATAACCTGCTTGGTGATCAGAACAGGGTGATTGGACAATGACTGACATCTTCACCTGGACTAAAACAAAGGACTGCTTACGTAAGAACACACACACACACACAGAGAGAGAGAGAGAGAGAGACCCATGTAGGAAATGAATCTGACTTAGCTCATAATCATGTTCTGATCCTATCAGGTCCCGTCCTCAGACAGACCAGGTACAATACACAGACAAACATTCATTAAAATTAAATATTTCAGATCATATTTGTAGGAAATTTTCATTGAATGAGGCTGATAATTGCCAATGATACAGATAAACTTAACAGTATTGTTTATTAAGCGACTCATGCTTTTATCTTTTCGTGCCCAGACTTTTTGCAACTCGCTTTTTATGGAATCAACAAATCCATAATTAGGAGGCTGCAGTTGGTCCAAAATGCTCGATTCCTAGCTGGAGCACGGAAATATGACTCGGTGTCTCCAACTTTAGCTTCACTGGCTTCCAGTTTTAGAATTGAGCTCAACATTTGTTGTTGGTTTTTAAATCTTTGCATCTCTCTTATTTATCTGCCCTGTGTGCTCCTATATCGCCCATCCAGAGTGATGCTATTTCCAGAACTTCTGAAGAATGTTCCAACACCTGGCCCAATCTATGACATGAAGAATTTAGGAAAACGTGGAGTAATCGCATGATGGCAGACTGGACCTCATCCAAAAGCTGAATGGATAAAACTTTAGGTGAAGTCCAAAAAGAATTGGGCCTTTGAACACCTTTAAAATACTGCGTTAAATCTTTTCACACATTTAAAACAGCATCAGTCTTAATCATACATGTCAAAAAAAGATGAGGATTCTCAAGTAACCAAGTCCTGATGCTACTCCACTTTGTGGTCTAAAAACGAAACAAATCTTTTTTTCAAGACATTTAATAAAAACGGGATCATTCATGGTTTAATGATTGCAGACTGGCATGCAAACGTTATCAGCAACTTGTATTTATTTGTAATATGATTTTGGGGTAATGTCAAATTTAATTAAATACTTTATTATAGGGCCATTGATGTGCTCATATAAAAACAAGCAGTGAACTTTATACATTAATATCATTTTTAAAATCAGCCCCTATTAAAAGGTTAGGGTTGTTTATCTCATACATGGTAAAAATCCCTCTGAGGATTAAAAAGTGTGATTTGAATGAGTTTGAGCACATTTTTGTTGAGGCTAAAAAAACAATTAAGAAAAACTGAGAACACTCATTAATGCACAACCCTGCATAGATTATCAACAATATGCCTGAGAAGTTCATTAAAAATCCTAAAAACGGAACCACAAAAATGTGTTCAGGTGCATTAAAGGGTTAAAATATCGCTGAAGCACACTAACTACAGCAGAGGTAAGAACATAATTAGGGACCGATACTTGTACTTGTTAAAGGTGACCACAGATAGAAGAAAATAGAACCTGTCTTCCAGTTCATTTCATTTTTTTGTGCGGTAGAAGTATCGGTACTCGGTATCAGGAAGTACTCAGATTCAAGTATTGGTATCGTATTGGTTTGAAAAAAGTGGCATCGGTGCATCCCTAAACATAATAACTGTGGGGATGATTTATTCTATTAGTGCTCAGAGGTTTGTTTTTAACCAGTAGCTGGAGAACAAACCAGCCCATATATATATATATATATATATATATATATATATATATATATATATATATATATATATATATACTGTATATATATATATATACACACACAGTATACAGTCCCATGGTGCCTTCTTTCCTATTGTTGAGCAGTAAGCAGGTAAATGACAATGGGTGAATATTTTTCACAAGTTTTGCTGAGTCAGTGATAACTAATGCTCAGTTCCCAGTCAAATTTAAAATTTTCAGGCAGCTGACATAAACAGCTTAAAGATGCGATAGGCTATTTTTTCCTCCGTCGACGTGCAGGCAGAAAAGCCTCTGCTACATCAGCACTGCATGCATCACAACCGCTAAGGCAATCACACTTTACATTTAAATGAAATGTTGCTGTTGTGGACGCTGTGAATCGATAAAAATGCTACACAGCGCTAAGTCTCTCTTCAGTGACTAAAAAATAAATGTGCAGTGAGCCTGCTCTATCAGTCATCACAGATCAACAGTGCTTTTGTTCTCTGAGCTACAGCTGAGGAAGCAGAAAATGTGTTGTATCAGTGGGATGCAGTTATTCATCACGGTACCTGAGGGAGCCACACAATCAGTTCAAAGTGATCTGTCACAGGGGTGAAGCCAAATAAGTGTTGAGATTAATGTGTAATAAGAAAAATGCAACAACCTTAGAACAAAGTGTGTCACGAAGGCCTTTATTTAAATGAACAAGATCTGAGGATGCAGCAGAGGGAGACCCAGCTCCTAAAGAGGGAATTCATGTGTTAGTTTTTAATTACAGCAGCTTGAACATTATAGACCCATGCTTAGGCTATAAAGTAACACAACTTAAAGCTTTGGTTACCTCAAACAATTACAATTCTGCAACACACTTACTCCTTTATGTAACACACTTGTTCCTGCACAGGGGAGGTTCTGGGGGCCTCAGGGGGGCCAACAAGCTTGGCCCCCTGCTAGGTGCTGATTGTTTTAGAATGTGCCCCTCTAAAGCAGCTGGCCCCAGCCTGGCACCCCCTCTAATCTTGGTCTAGAACCGCCACTGTTCCTGCATACTACACTCTATTTCATACATCAGACACTGTTCAAAAATGAAATCTCAGGGTGCCATATTATGGACAACATATGTATCCAAAATACAAAACACATCGGGTAATTGCATCCACTCAAATACACACATGAGGCCACTTACTTGCTAAACTGAACACTGATCAGCCAGCTATACAAAAAGCCCTCAGTTTAGTCATTTCAAGAACTTTACAAGCACGGATGGAGGGAGAGGAGGAGGTCAAGGTTGAAGAGGCCATGCACAAATCCCTATTTTTGATGATATAAGAGCAACTTTGGTGGACCATGTCATCAATCATGGCCTGCCTATGAGGGGAGCTGGTATACTTGCCCCCTTACCCACCATTTTTAAACCCTATAGAGGAATTCTTTTCAGCTCTTAGATGGCGTTTACATGACCGCCACGTCTGCAGACAATGGAACAGGCCTGCATCAACATTCAGGTGACAGCAATCCATGGATGGTTTCAACGTGCAAGGGGATATTTTCCCTGGTGCCTAGCAGGAGACGACAATGCTTGTGATGTCGATGAGGCCCTGTGGCCAGACCCCAACAGGTGGCAGGATCCATGAGCCCACATAGGAACAATTGCCATGATTTTCTGTGTTTACAGTACAGATTATTTTTTCCTTTTTTTTTTTTTTTTGCTTTATCTGAATTTATGTTACTGCAATGAACAATACTGAGTAGGCCTATTTGGTTTTTTGTTTGTTAGAAAATGCGCCTTCTGAATAACTAGTGAAGATAAAAGACTTCAGTTTTATATAAAGTGGACCAGTGTGTTCCCCCTGATCTGAAAGTGTGTGTATATGATGAAAGTATGTGTCATTTTGTCATCAGAGTTAGATTTAGTCAAGATTTGAGACGTGTCCCTGCCCTCGCACCAGCTCCTTGCCACCCTGTGTGGAGGATGAAGCAGTTACAGAAGATGGATGGATGCTTATGTCACTACAGCAGCACACACAACAGCAAATCTGAGATTGTTCGTTTAATGTGTCTCATAAACGTCTCATGCAAAATTGTACAGGTAATAGAGCTTTCTAACACATCAGAATGACTTTTTGAGAAAGAATTGTTTTAAATAGCTGTGGTCGCAAGGTGGCCAGTGCTAGTTGTGGCAGTAACCCCCGTACCCGCTGGTGGACACCAGAGGTCAGGGGAGCCGTCAGGCTGAAGAAGGAGGCCTACAGGGCGTGGCTGGTCTGTGGGTCTCCAGAGGCAGCTGACAGGTACCGGAGGGCCAAGCGGGGTGCAGCAGTGGCAGTTTCCAAAGCAAAATCTTGGACATGGGAGGAGTTTGGTGAGACCAGGAAGAAAGACTATCGATCGGCTCATAAAAAGTTCTGGCAAACCATCCGGCGCCTCAGGGGAGGAAGGCGGCAACTCACTCACACTGTTTACAGTGGGGACGGGGAGCTGCTGTTGTCAACCGGGGCTATAGTCGGGCGGTGCAGGAATACTTTGAGGAGCTCCTCAATCCACTCCTCCAGGGCTGCCCTTTGTCTCCGGTCCTGTTCAGAACCTTTATGGACAGGATTTCTAGGAGCAGCCGTGGTGTGGAGGGTGTCGAGTTTGGTGACAGGAGAATCTCGTCTCTGCTTTTTGCAGATGATGTGGTCCTCCTAGCTTCATCAGGCTCTGACCTTCAGCTCTGACTGGTGAGGTTCACAGCTGAGTGTGAAGCGGCTGGGATGAGGATCAGCACCTCCAAGTCTGAGACCATGGTTCTCGACCAGGAAAAGGGTGGCTTGCCAACTCCTGTTCGGAAGCGAGGTTCTGCCTCAAGTGGAGGAGTTTAAGCACCTCGAGGTCTTGTTCATGAGTGAGGGAAGGAGGGAGATTGAGAGGCGGATTGGGGCAGCGTCTGCAGTGATGGACGCTAAACCGGTCTGTTGTGGTGAAGAGGGAGCTGAGCCAGAAAGCAAGGCTCTCGATTTACCGGTCGATCTACCTCCCAATCCTCACCTGTGGTCATGAGCTTTGGGTAATGACCGAAAGAACGAGATTGCAGATACAAGCAGCTGAAATTAGTTTTCTCTGCAAGATGGCCGGGCTCAGCCTTAGGGATAGGGTGAGGAGCTCAGACATTCAGGAGAGACTCGGAGTAGAACCGCTGCTCCTATCGAGAGGAGCCAGTTGAGGTGGTTCAGGCATCTGGTTAGGACGCCTCCTGGACGCCTCCCTTGGAATGTGTTTTAGGCATGTCCTGCTGGCAGGAGGCCCCTGGATCAACCCAACAGTCTGAGACTCCCTAGTTGGGTTGCTGTCCCTGTGACCCGGATAAGCGGAAGAAGGTGAGGCGAGTTGTTTTAAATACCCCAAAATGTGCTTATAATTTTGTACATGACGTAACGACTGGGTGACCCATTCTCTCTCTTGAGAGAAAAATCTGTATTTTAATGCCGGCTCTGACACAGATAAATCTTTAACGGTTTACAATTACTTAATAAATAAAGGTGGTGATTAGCAGATGTTAGACAACAAGACGTAGACAGCTCTGGTTTGTGTATAGCTGAGCCTCTCTCTGATGGGTCCAGGATCTGCTCTGCTGCCTGCTACCGGGTCGAAGCTGCTGCTAACCTGGTGAAGTTGAATGAACTGAAGGCACAGAATTTCATCTGAATTTTAAAAAACAGCAATTTGCTCTTTAAAATGCCACTTCAAAATGATCAAAGTGTTCCTTAAAGGATGTGCTGCAAGTACAGAAAAGAAGTCAGTTATTTGAAATGTCATTTTTAACACAGAGTGGCACAAACCTGTGAGCTCATTCTACAGCTGTGGATTTGTCACCAAGCAAACTGCTGACACAGCACTTATTCCACAACCTCTGGCTTTCTTTCCCTCCCAAACACTAGATCAAATAAACAGTCTGGACACAGTAAAGCTGGCCAATAAAGGCAACAAAAAGAAATGTTCGTCACACTTTTGCTGCATTTTAAAGAACTTTTATGAAAGAAGGAGGAGTTTGTAAAGACGAGCTGATGGGGTTTCTGGTCAATCTGGGAGCTTCTGTCTTTATCACTCAGAAGAACCAGGGCCCTGTGAGGATGGAAATCAGGTAGAACTCTAAGATCAATACCGCTCTACAGCCATTGTGTTTGCAGCCTCTGAAAGTTTCTCATCTATTAATTATCTGCGCTTTCTTGTATTTTTCTTTAAAAGCATCTCTATTTTCTGTCCTGTCATTATGTATTTATATTTTTTTTTTCGCATCTTTTCAATAATATGCTTTTCTCGTTCCCATCCTTACCGTTTGTCACCTCCTGCCATTTCTGGCATCTCTTTCTACATCTCCTCAGTTCCTGAGAACTCTGAACGTGCTCCTATTTCCACACACTTCATGTTCTTCCTCCCTTTGCTCTTGTTTCTCATCTGTCTGCTTCCTCCTCCTCCTCCTTCCTCTTGCCGTTTTCCTCTGCTCTGTGGAGTAATTTAACAGCTAGTGACTCCTGAGTCTAATCTGTCACTACAAACATACCAGCAGCAGCCCGAGTGATTTCCCATAGGGACCACAGACACATCTAATCAGGTCCTCAGGGACACGAGAAGACAGAGGGCTCAGGCAGAGAATAACAGGACAGGTGGAGAGGAGGAGGCGGAGGTAAAGGACCATTAGGTAAACAGGCAGGCACACAGCCACCAATACGTTTAATTCTGGTCAATTAATTGCTGTGGCGCACACAGAGAGTAGTGCAGTCTCCCAGTAGGCTGTGGCTCATTGAGTACACATATTAAAGAAGCATATCCACACACAGCTCACTAAAAGAAACCAGATTCAGACTGATCTCAGCCTCAGGGAGGACACTCCTCAGCTTTGTGACCTCTCAATCTTCTGCCTGAAGGAAAGAGGGTATGAAGGAGTTTCACAGCATTTGGGTGAAAACTGTAGTTTAGTTGGTTTGTTCTGGATCTGATGGTTTGGAGTCTTCTGCCTGATGGCAGTGGGTCAGACAGGTTATGTCCAGGGTGGGGTGAGTCCTACATTATGTGCTGGACCTTCCTGAAGCAAAGGCAGTTGTGTAGTTGTTCCAGAGAAGGGAAGGGACGGGACGGCCGACTCCTTCTGGGCTGTCTTTATGACCCCTTGGAGTGCTTTCCTCTGTGCCGTTGTAGAGAAAGGAAGCCACACACAAAGGCTGTAGGTGACAATGCTCTAGTGACTACTAGTCTCTGAGGGATGGTATGTCTTCTGGTTGACCCCCAGGAAATAGAGTCATTGCTTGACTTCCCTTACTAGCTCAGTATAAGCTACTTTGCTGGAACCTTTAGATACATCCCTGCTCAAACACACCTGAATTCCCTCATCAGTAAATCATTCAGCTCTGCAGAGGCTTGGGAACAAGCCAGTCATTTGATTCAGGTGTGTTGGAGAAGTGCTGCATCAGTTCCAGGATAGTAGCTTTCGAGGACTGGACTTGGGCACCCCTGTCCTAGGAAGTCCACCTCCCCGGCCACGCCCCCTCCTGGTGGGCTGAGGACTGGGTCCTGGATTTGCTGTGCAGTCCAGACAGAACTGGCTCTGGGTCTACTTTTTAGTGAGCTCTGGTGTGGCTCCTCCTCTACACCAGTGATCACCAGCTCCCTTCTGTCACGCCCTGCCATCAGACTGGTTCGTACGTCCCACTTCCTGCTTTATTTTGGTGTCGCTACCTCTTGTTTCAGTTCTGTTTCCTGTTCTTCATCACACTGATATTTTGCAGCTGTATGTGTGTGTTTAACCAGTCTCTGTTCTCTTTCAGTTGCTAGTTGGTTAGTCTTCGCACTCTCTACCAGCCTTAGTGTTTTTGACCTAGTTCTGTGCCTTGGATTACTCTTTTGCCTCGGGATTTGGACTTTTAGCTGGTTGCAGCTCTGACCTTTAATAAAGTTTTTTTGAGTTTCGCTCCTGAACCCTGCATTTGAGTCCGATTCTTCGTACGACCCTGACACCTTCCCCCTGGGCTGCATGGTATCCAGCAGGTTTTAGGTGTTTCCCTGCTTCAACACACCTGATTCAAATGACCTCAACATGTCAAGATCTCATGAAATCTGTTAATCACCCATTCATTAGAAGCAGAAGACCCTCAACCCTAAAGACAATTTACAAGTACAATCCCCTTTCACAAACACTGATGTACAAATGATAACTATAAACTGTCAGGAACAACCTTCATGGCTCTTTACTGAGCCCATAGAGGCGACCTCCCCTCTCACCCTGAAGTCCATATTTAGAAAAAGACTTCTGTCCATATCACAGCCCAAGGGTTCTTTCCTGATTAAGAGATGGTGGATGGAGTGGGTGTCAGAAGAGACCTCCTGTTCATTATGTATCAGGATGAGGTGCTGTCAGCTCCACTGACTGATGGGAGCGACCGCGGAGAGGCAAGAAGCTGGATCAACTTTGTGACCGTTCATCCTCTTACATGAGATGGAAAGTTATTTCTAGAATCTACAATCTGGATGTTTATATGATTTCATTACCAAAAAACAACAAAATCATCTGAAACCTATAAGATCCACAACTCTATAACTGTGTGTGATAAACTAATCTAATAAATATGAATATCAAACCTAGAGATGCCAATAAATCAATCAAAATGATTCTAAAACGAGGCGTGTGTTTGATTTTAAATGTGTTGCTTCCTTGACCCTTTAATATTCCTCATCAAGTAAAAGACAATGAAACATCTTTTTCAGTTTTTTTATTTATTTGAGGCAATAAGGGTTATAACATAGTGTCAATTAAGTAATAATATAAGTATACTAGGGCTGTCGATTGTTTACAATTATTAACTGCAATTAATTGCATGCTAAGTTTTCTCGCAGCTCAATTGCAAATTAAGCGTAGGTTCTAAATGTCCCTTAATATGATATTTTTGTTATTGATCTTATAGGAACAGACAAATACAGCAATATAAGCACAGCTTAGCACAGCTAAGTCGGGGACATCAGTACCGCTCTGAGTCCCCGTCTATCTGGCAGCCTGAGCCTTTTATACACTAAGGCAGTGGTTCCCAAAGTTGGGGTCGTGACCCCACTGTGGGTCCTGAAACAACAAATTGGGGTCCTGGGATGTTCTCCAAAACTGAAAATGAATTTAAAATCCTTGCTAATACCATCTATTTGCCCCTACAAACTGTTACAAACAGTTGAATAAACATAGTATAATAGTTGTAGATGTTTGTGGTGTCATTATGTCCTTGTTTAATTAGTTTATTAGCAGTATTTGTATATTTTGCCAGTGATGGTTGGGGTCACGAGTCTCTGCCACTGTCATTTTGTGGGTCAGAAGCCAAAAAGTTTTGGAACCACTGCACTAAGGTGTACTGATGAGGCCGACTATCAGCAGCTGCGGGGAGATCTCAGCGCGCCGCTGTCCAGAGTGCTGGAGCCAGGAGCAGCCTGCTCTGTCGCTGTCCTTGGTGCTGAACGGGTAGAAAGACAACAGATCGGCACAAACTGGGAACCTCCTCCTCAGCAAATCGCAGCCACTTGTAACAATAATAATCAGTGGTCGTCAAGTTACTTGGAAAAAGTAATTAGTTACTAATTACTGGTTACTTCTCCAGGAAAGTAATCCAGTTACGTTACTGATTATTTATTTTAAAAAGTAATTAGTTACTTTACTAATTACTTAGTTATTTTTCAAAAACATGTCCAATCTGAACACGTTATGAAGCAACAAACCGTTCAGCCTAATTCTATTCTTTCTGCATCCATTACATCAAACTGGATCAAATCAGTTTATTTAAAAAACTTGTTTTATTAGTTTTGATCTCTAACTGTATGCACATTGCATCAACCACAAATTAAATTAAATGCTAGTCTCTGACTTGAAGGAAGTTGTTGAACATTTAAACCTATTTTCTGCACATTCAACCAGATTGGATGAAAATAAATCGTCTTTCTCCCGTTGACCTGTATTTCTCTCTGAGTGTAGCCTTCAAATTAGATTCTCTGTCACATTCTCTCTCAAGTAAGGATGAAATTCTGATTTCAAAAGTGGGAGGGACACAACTGGCTAACTGTTTAAACTGTGCCATTAAACCAACCCTACACCTAAAAACAACAGCCAGTATCCATTTAATACAGTGGAACATTGTTTAAAAATTACAGGGCTCAAAACTGCCATAAACAACACAGGGGGCATGCCCCCCCCGCTCTGACGCTGCACTTGGTTGGTATTTTTTCTACGATGTGTCAGATTGATGCAGAGTCCACAGTGGAAATGGACACCATGGAATATTTAGCCAGTAGCTTCTTCAGTTCAGCTGCACTAAGTCCTGTTGGTTTTCACCTGGTTGGAGATTTTCCAGTGGAACTGGATGCAGTAGCTGCAGCATGTGTCAGTGGGGGATGCAGGGGTCTCTCAGTGAGTTCCACATTCCCGCGTCGGCTGGCTATGTGCTGCTCAGATTAGAAATGACATTTTTGGCTGTAGATAAAAGTTGTCTTCCCACACAGTGTCCTGCTCTCTCTGTGCTCCATGTGATCACCTGTTGGTCTGAACACCAGTCTGTTGTTACCACTGATGTTGCAGCTCGGACGGAAACGTTTTGAGGCTCCTACAAAATCACAGTTTAGTGTAACGCAATTTGCTTGCAGGAAAGTATGCTAATCCCTTACTTTACTTATTACTTGAAAAAAGTAAATGGATTACAGTAACTGTAATCTAATTACAGTACAGATTGCCTGTCACTGATAATAATATCGAAATCATCTAAAACAATTACAAATATTGTCTAGAGCTTTATAAAAACCAGCATGTACCTCCAAAGGTTTACCAAAAATACATTTAGACATAATCTCCTGTGTAATGCAGCGATATGTGTAAACAGCCAGAGGAAAATTAGGCTCATAAAGCATCTCCTTTATGTCACCAACACACAAACAAAATACACAAAACTAAATCAATAAATTAAATGTAAAGGTAGGGAGTGAGACAACATTAGGACTTAGCTTTTACAGTGCATTAAGTCAACCCCTTTACACACACACACACACACACACACACAGTACTCTAAGTTTCATAGAATAGGCGACCTGATCACAAACTGTTATTCAACGTAAGTAAAGGAAGTAGAATAAATAGTATGATATATTACAATAGTCGACCCAAACATAGCGTGGAGCTGCAGTCTCTTCAGAATGAGACGAGTATTTCTGACATTCAGAAGGAGGCTGGGACACCGAGACCTTGTTCCATATGTTTTTGCTGAGATAGAGCTTTATGGAGCTGCATCCAGAAAGTTGTTGGTGCATTTAAAATTGACAGACTTTGAACCCTGTGGTAAAAGAAAACCTGAGGAGTTGTGGATGTTGAGCAAACTTAGCTTCTAGGACTTCAGAGGCACTCTGCAGTGGAAAGTAGAAGGAAAAAACTGAAGTGTGAGCCAAAAAGATTCAGCTTGACTGAACAGTTTTTAATTATATAATCTCAATAAGCTTCTTTAATTGTGGTGGTTTAGATCAACTTGGTAAGACAAAGATATAACAGTATCAGTGATGCGTTTAGTTTTCCCCACCTGTCCTGTTCTGATCCTTAAGGCAGAGAGGATGTTGGTCTGAGTGACTCATGTCAGGATTTACTCTACGACAGTGTGAAAGTTCGACTGTTGCACAGTTATCTTTATTAAATCTGTGGTATCAGATTGCATCCACTAACCCCCCCACCCCACCCGCATCAGCTAGCAGCTCAAAAAAACCAGGATCATGAGTCAAACGAGGAAAGCAGGGAAGCACCTATACCTGCTGAAAACCGGCAAAAATATTTTCTCACTTTTGTGTCTCAGACAGTCTTTGGGACTGGTATGACTGTTAGAAGATCTTTAGAAAGTGGATTTCCAGAATATTGGACATTTTAGTGCATTTAAAACCACTTTTGTTGACCAGTACTGCCAAGAAACAGTGAAAGAGAGGAAAAAGTAAAATAAAATGACGATAAAACTCTCACTCTAAATAAAAGCCAAGGCATTAAAGTGAGTTTTTAAAAGGGATTTAAAAATACCAACAAAGGGAGCCCGTCTGATGTGGAGGGGAAGTTAGTTTAGTACCATGATGCAAAGCTACATTCACCTCTCTGCACCAGCCTCATCCTCAGAACCACCACATATATACAACAATACTGTGTGCGTGCGTGTTTGTAGCCCCAGACATCCTGATGACACTCACTTATTTCCCCCTATAAACTGTGGAGTACTTCCTATCTGTCAGTGTTCTTTCTCAGTAGTCTTCTTTGTTTCTGACCTTTTGCTTTTGTCTGACCCTTCTCTGAGGTTTTTTCAGCCATAACAGGATTTGTGTCTTTCACCTGCTGCTCCTCTGTATTGTTTGCACAGCTGACTGACTGACATCTCCTGACCCGTGTCTGTGACCTTAACCTGAGAAGCAACGTTTTGGATTTCCAGACCTTTACCTGATTTCTCATGTGGTTTCTGCATTCCAGTGTTTCATTCATAATTACCACACTGAGCACATCTGACAGGAAGTTGCCATAGTGACCATCTTGCTCACCTACTCAAAGTTAGGTGATTCATTTAGATGAGACTTGATTTTAAAAACTCTAGATTTAAAGCTGTGTCTCCCTCTTTTTGTCCTGATAACTTTTCAACCTGTTTCTAACCGTATAACCAGTGGGATCTGGTTAATAACTGGGAGACGGAGCCAAGTCAAGTAAAGAAAGAAATAAGTCACCCCAGGCACTTGCATCCAAGATAAAAAAGGAACTCTGACACTGTGCACACACACACACACCTTCACCCAGTGACCCTCGATCATTTTCAGCTCTCAGCCTGTGACAAAGATAGAAAGATGAGTGAGGTTACACAGCCAACGCAACACAGTCGATCAATAAAAGTATCTTAACTGATTGGACAATCAACCAGTTGCACAAAAGTGGGCAAGCAGTTTGCCAGCACAAAAAACATGAATCCAGTCACGACTAGCTGCACTGTAAAAAAAATTAAAAGAGCCGAGTCTGAAGTTCTCCCCAGCTGGGTGGGACTCCCTCCTCCAGCTGGGTGGGACTCCCTCCTCCAGCTGGATGGGTGGGACTCCCTCTGGGACTCCCTCCTCCAGCTGGATGGGTGGGACTCCCTCCCCCAGCTGGGTGGGTGGGACTCCCTCCTCCAGCTGGATGGGTGGGACTCCCTCCTCCAGCTGGGTGGGTGGGACTCCCTCCTCCAGCTGGATGGGTGGGACTCCCTCCTCCAGCTGGATGGGTGGGACTCCCTCCTCCAGCTGGGTGGGACTCCCTCCTCCAGCTGGGTGGGTGGGACTCCCTCCTCCAGCTGGATGGGTGGGACTCCCTCCTCCAGCTGGGTGGGTGGGACTCCCTCCTCCAGCTGGATGGGTGGGACTCCCTCCTCCAGCTGGGTGGGACTCCCTCCTCCAGCTGGGTGGGTGGGACTCCCTCCTCCAGCTGGGTGGGTGGGACTCCCTCCTCCAGCTGGATGGGTGGGACTCCCTCCTCCAGCTGGATGGGTGGGACTCCCTCCCCCAGCTGGGTGGGTGGGACTCCCTCCTCCAGCTGGGTGGGACTCCCTCCTCCAGCTGGGTGGGTGGGACTCCCTCCTCCAGCTGGGTGGGACTCCCTCCTCCAGCTGGGTGGGTGGGACTCCCTCCTCCAGCTGGGTGGGTGGGACTCCCTCCTCCAGCTGGACACACCACCACAGGATCTTAGAGGTCCAGACAGCAGCTCTGAACGAGGCAGGCTGCTCCAGAGCGTCACACGGCCGATTGACTGAGCGAACCAAAGCAAAGCTGAGTTAGCTCCACGGCCAGCAGCAGAAACGCAATAACGGGGAAGCAAAATACCTGGGTGTCCTGTAGGATAAAGCAAGCATCCTTGTTCACGTCTACTAAGTCACGCCTCCTTGGGATAAAGAGAGAAGCCTTCCTGTCTCTCAGAGCGACAGGTGATATGTCAGTAACGTTACACCGACCAGGTGATGAGCAGAAGGCGCCCAGTAGGCTGCAAGGTCAGTGAGAGGAGAGACCACCAGAGCTGGTGATAGGCCAGTCCAGAGCAGGGCTGATGCTACATAATGTAGTCACATCATAATACTCTGCCAACAGCTGAGTAATGTACTAGGACATGAAGTCAGGTTACCATGGTAACCCCACAGTTTTGTCAGTATGTTAGGCGCTGTAGTGTGTGTCCTTACAAACTTGTGTCACCTTTTGTGCACCTGCTGGGGGGCAGCTATGTGATCAAACAGGGCGACGTTCAGACTGGTTGAAGGAATATTCTGGAAACCAAAGACTGCCTGGATTGGTTTATAATTATACTTTAAAAAATCACATAACAAAATGAGTCCGCCCACTGGTTAATGTCTTAACTGTGACTGGGACAACCGCTCCAGTTTCCAGCGGATGCAGAATGCTGTGGAGTGATCTATTTGGAGACGTCACTTTACCCTCGCTTTTCATCAGCTCTCTAAAGTAGTTTAAAGCTATAAAAGTGAGTTTCTGTAGAAGGATCGTTATAGCCCTTTTATCAGTTTGGATACTTCTTAGTTCTGAAGTGATCGACGAGCTGATGACTAGTCACAGTAAGAAGAGATAAGTCCAATCTGCTCAGACCACTCGATCAATGTAAGCTCAGTTTCTCCTCACTCTTTACTTATTTCTAATTGGTCTCTATTTGATTTAGTAATTATTGATTTATAGCTTGCACTTTGGCCAAATGAGGTTGTTTGTGAATGTTTTGTAGAAATAAAGGTTTACCTGATTGCTTCTACAGAAATAAAAAGAGCAAGAAGTAGCAACACATTCAACAAACACTATTATTCATTCAGTCTGGAGGGTTACAGCTTCAAGTTTACCTTCTACATCAAATCACATCATGAACGTTTGCTTTTAAGAGACTCCTTGAAGTTCCTCAGGGAGGACGAGTCCATGTCGTGTAAATCTTCATTCTGTTAATAACAGTAGCAGTGTGGGCGGTGTAGACGATCCCCTAGATCAATGAAGGCTGTCACACCATCATCAAACCACTTCATTATGTGTAGTAAACTTTTTTCTTCTGGAAACGAGGTGAAAAATTAAAGACAGGACTGAGCTGTCTCAAAAGTGCTTCAAAAGCAGGAGCTCAGAGCCGTCCCACAGAATGTAACTCCACTTTATATTATTATAAAGACAATCTGTCATGTTCATGTCTGTTTGTAGTGGATGTTAACTCTTTGGCACAAGGTTTAAAGCAGCACTGAGTGACTTTTAACCAGTAGGGGGCAGTAGGAGGCTATGATTGAAAGTTTCACTTTTACCATCGTAAATCATCTCACGCCTGAACTTTTTCCAGCCCAGTCTGCGACAGCTTTCAGCTGATAATCTGTCAGACAAGTTGTTTTTACATTTCTTTTGAATGTATAAATATTATAAGTTCATAAACGGTCTATCTTTCTCTCTCTGCCTCTCTCTCAGCTGTCCGAGCATACAGGTGTGTGTTTCAGGTGTGTGAGCAGAATTAAACGAACCATGTAATTCAGCGCGAACCTGACGAGACTTTAGGGTCTGCTGGTGAGCAGAACCCCCGGGTCCCTTGTGGACCGGCTAAGATCTGACGGACTTTAGATCTCGTTTGGCTGGCGGCTGGCGCAAAACATCGCGGCTAGCAGCTAGCTCCTGGGTGTAGGCTAATCCGGTCCGGTGTTGACGTTTCATGCGGGTCATGCGTCATAGATTCCACGGATTTATTTACCTGTGAGGTGTTGTAGAGGAAGGCTTTGATTATCAGGTCGGTGTAGGAGAGATCAGCCAAGCCGCAGCTGGGAGGCACTGAGCCGGAGGAGGCGCGTGGAGAGCGGGGAGCCTCCGCTGTCCGGGCCGGGTATGGGAACAACACGGCAGCGGTCCTCCGTCATTGGCCGTGGGGGGGTCGACCTGTCCGCTTCATAAACATCCTCCTCTCTGGCGTGTTGTGTTTACCTTCAGACTTCACCGTGCTCTAGTCAGCTAGAGATTCAGGTCTTGTCAGGTTCGGGCTGAATTATTTATATATTTATTTATCTGTGAGGTGGTGTTGAGGAAATCTTTCAGAACAGTATTTTCTACAATATTTCAGCATCTGGTTAATAATCAGACTGGTTAAACTTTGAAAAACTTGCTGAAACAATCCCTCCTCAGCAGATGTCCTCCCCCTAGCGTTCTTAGACCTGTTCTGCCGTAAAGTAAAAAGTGACATCATCGGCGAAGTACGGGCCGGAGCTCAAAACTGTCTAGTGCTGTATCTGGCCAGTAGAGGGCAGCAGAGTGCTGTCAAACATGAAACTGGTCAAGTTTCTAACTAAATAATCATCGAGATCAATTTTAATGCTCTAACTTAAAGTGTTAAAAACTGCTCAGTGCTGCTTTAAGGAATGAATGAGTACCTTAGGATGACCTGGTAGAGCGGCTCAGCTTGTCCCTGTTACCCCGGAGCAGCAGCTAGAGATGGCGTGTCACTGATGGCGGGGCAGGGCAGGGGAGGGGACCTCTGCCCGTATCTGTGTGTGAAGGCGGCGAGAGGATTGCCCTGGGTATCTGCTGAACAGCAAGAGTAACCAGGAGGGACGGTCGACAGCGGAGATCCGGGGAATCCCTCTGGCAGTCTTAGGATGGAGACTGGTGCCATTCAGGCACCTGGTGACTGCTCCTTTAATTCAGCCCTATCAGGGCTTTTAGAGGACATTCCTATGGTTTTATGGACACTAGTCTCTTTTTAAAGAACTCATCTTTGTACAGTTTTAGGAGGGGTTTAATTCTTTTTAACCTGTCTTTTTTATTTTAAAAAAGGTCCTGGTTCTGTGTGTCTCTGTCCCTCGGGTTCGCTTAACGTCTGCTCCCCACATGCATCAGTAGGACCTCACCGATGCGATGTTCAGGCCTTGCAGCTGCGGGGACGTTTATAACTCAACATGTCCTAGGTGGACCTGCGGGCCTCCTGCAACACCTCCCTAGGGAGGCGTCCAGGAGTCATTCTGACCAGATGAACCACCTCAGCTGGCTCTTCTCAACATTTAAAAGCAGCAGTTCTACTCAGAGTCCTTCCCAGATCTCTGAGTTCCTCACCCTATCTCTAAGGGAAACCCGGAGGAGGAAATGTATTCCGGATGTTTGTATTCTTGAACAGACCTGTTCAGTGTTTTCATCACATAGCCCTGATCCACCTGATGATCTCTCACTTCTTCCTTCCTTCACTCATGAACAAGACTCCTTGATATTTAGTTTATGGGCAGCGTTTAGCTCAGTTGGGAGAGTGGCCGGTCTGGTAACCGGAGGGTCACCGGCTCAATCCCCAGCTCTAGCTAGGTTAGATTGCCATTGTGTCCTTGGGCAAGACACTTCACCCACCTTACTGTGTGACTGTGTGTGAATGTTGGTGGTGGTCAGAAGGGCCGATGGTCAGAATGGCAGCCTCTCTTCTGTCAGTCTGCCCCAGGGCAGCTGTGGCTACAGACGTCTGTCGTAGTTTACCTCCACCAGAGTGAGAATGAATAATGGAGCTTCTGTCAAAGCGCTTTGGGTGTCTAGAAAGGCTCTATATAAATCCATTATTATTATTATTAAACTGCCTATTTAAACTCCTCAACTTTATCAGAACTCTCCCCTGACCCAAAGTTGTCAATCCACTCTTTTCCAGTCCAGAACTATGGCCTTGGATTTTGAGTAGCTGATCCTCAAACCTCCCCAGCAAAAACTGAAGGTCACAGTTCGATGAAGCTATAGGAGGACCGCCATCTGCAAAAAGAACCGACTGGTGTGGTCTCCCATGGCAAACTGGTCCTAGGTGAAGGGAGAGAGAGAGAGAGAGCAGTTCAGAAAACCTTTCACCAGTAAAACACCAGAGGACCAGAGAACTCCACCTAGGGGGTTCCCACGGTCCACCTCTGAAACCAGGCCTGGGTCTGGGTCTGGGGAAAACACAACGAAGTTTTAAATTATAATTCACCCACATTTGATATAATTTAGTTTGATTATGAAGTTATCTCAGTGTAAAGAGGACAGTTTCTAATATTTCTGATTGAGTTCAGCATCCTCAGTTTGAACGAGTCACTGAGCAACAGCACAGAGAAAAACTCCTTTCAACAGGAAAAGATCTCCGAAAAACGCCGTTTGAAGTCAATAAAAACAAATTTCTGCCACTTCACTTTGAGCCCTGTACGTTTGAAAGTAACTCTTCTGGGTGGAAGTTCAAATTCACAGGATGAGACTAATCTTTCCTACAGTTGGGAGGAAAATTAGTTAGTTTGGATTCCTCTCAAACCCCTTCAAAGCTGATATTAACTGAAAAGTAGGGAGTCCAAATGTCATCAGACCTTTTTGATTTACTTTTGACAGAAAGAAGTTTTATCTCTGAGCTCTAGAAAAGAATCAGGGATGGATATCAGGTATTTTTCTTGTGTTTTATAATAACAGTAAGAAAATCCAATCATGTTTTACTGTAAGCTGAACCGTGAGGAGGATACATTATAGTGTGTTATTAGCCCAGGAAGTAAATGTTAAATCCCTAAACGGCTGCGCCTTAGAGGAATGGTAATGGTCAAACACCTTTAGGACACACTTAGGGTGCAGATTTAGACATTTTGAAGTCCAAGGTGGGAAAACACTGAGAGCCTCTTTTTCCCTCGTCTGTTTCAGCACAGCTGGGTCTTTAACGAGCATCTGCTGACCTTGATGACACACTGAGGAGGTAGTTTGGTCATTTCATCCAGGCCTGTTGGAGGAGGGATGCTTCAGATAAACCATGCTGGGCAGTGGACTCCAAGGTCTGAGAACAGGAACACTGCTTTACGCTCACTAACATCTACAAAATGAAATGACATGATTCACTCAGCATGTCAGGACTCACTGTCCAGCAGGTTCTCTGTAGTCACAGGACAGAACAAGTAAAGGTTACAATGATCAAAGTTCTTCAACCAGTTAGAGAGAGTAACCATAAACACCAGGTAACAACCTGCCTCACTGTTGAATGGCAGTGAGTGTGACTAGAGCACAGTGAGGAGACTTGTGGAGGATGACTTGGAGTTTCAGAGATAGCAAAGATCCACTTTTCACACAAAAACCATCCAGCACTAACTAATATTCTGCTAAAGCTCCAGGAAATGGACGGCTCGAGCTGGAGGAAAGACTTTTCATCTGATGAATCTCCTTTCTGATTTGAGGCACCTGAAAAACAGACTGCCTAGAATAAAATGATACCATCAGTTCAGTGTCAAACCAACAATCTCATCCTGAGAACCTTCAGGTGTCGGGTTCCTTCTCTGCCATGTCCACTTGCTCACAGTTTAGCCTCAGAACAGAGCGGGACTGAAACCCCCTCCCAGAGGAACTCCTCACTGCAGACGCTGCCTCAATCCGCCTGTCGACCCCCCGCTCCCTCCTTCCCTCACTCGTGAACAAGACCCTGAGATTATTGACCCAAATATAAGACGAGGTTTTTTCTTTTCATTGAAAATCATTTGAAAAGGGGGGGTCGTCTTATAATTGCGGCCTAGTAATTACACAACCCCACCAGCAGAGGGCGCATGCATTTTGGTCAAAGCGTCCGCAGCAGGAAGCAGGTCAGACCGCGAGCGGTCCCAGCGGTCTGGACCAGCTCAAAGTCACAGGTCCACTGAGGACTAAAAGTCCTGATGGAGAAGTCCAGCAGCAGCCAGGTCCACTTCTGGCGTTTTCAGACTAGTGTGGGTTCGGCTCGGAGTCGGTTCAGAACTGGCTTTTCTTTTCAAATGGGGTCTGGGTTTCTCGTACTGAGCAGACACCTCCTCTCAGACAACTCCTCGGGTTTTCAGATCCGGACTGGACCCGCTGCACAAGCCTTCAGCGTGAGCGGACTGAGGGCTCGCGTCGCTCGATTCACACACACATTCTTCCTCAGAACCTCGTCTGTCTCACATATCTTTATTTGCCGGACACACACACACACACACACACACACACACACACAGAGAGAGAGAGAGAGAGAGAGAGAGAGAGAGAGAGAGTCTCAGAATGAGAGAGACAAAGAGAAAAGAAGAGAGGGAGGCCCAGAGACAGCACAAAGAGAGAGAGATTTACCCGAACAAGCCATGTGAATAAATAATCCTCAACAAAAGTACGAGAAGACGAGCACGGCTTTGATTACCAGCTCCTGTTTAGACAGATCTGTTATTGCGTAAACCTCAGAGATTTGGTGATCTCCCTGGAGCAAATTTCCAGAGACGATCTGCACACAAACCACAGGCTGTCTGAATTGCATGCCGTACGGAAACCGGAGCGCATCCATTCCAGAACCGGTGTGGTGTCAGGCTGCTGGAGGACAAACCGACCACATCCCCTCTCTCTGCTGCTTTACTCTCTCTACTCTCCATGTTTGGACTTCCTGTTCTCGCTGCCACTAACTTTGTTCCGTTTTAGAAACGACGACTGACCCAGTCCTGTGTTTGTCTCATTCCTGTCCTCCCATCCCCAGTGGGCTGAGGCATTAGGCTCCGCCCACTCTGATCCTGGATCTGATGGAGGTTTCTGTCACCCTCATACTGTGCTGCTCAGAATGGGGATTGGATTGGAGCGTTAATTTATTACAATCAGCTGGTTTCTTTATGACAATTTGACATTTTATATTGAATCTTTTTTCATTACAACTGAGTGACATTTAGTCACATTTAGTCAGTTGGCCTGAATCTGGACCTGAAGGATTTAGATTTGTTGATTTGTTTGACCTACATGCAATAGGACACTCTCAGGAGACTTGATAACTTTATTTGAGGAATGACCAGGAATCCGAGAACAGGAGGAAAGAGCGTGAGGCGATTCTGGAAGGAGGAGGAGGAGGAGGACAGGTGAGTGAAGGAAATATGGAAATCAATCCTTGAATAGACTGTTGCTTCCTGATAGATGACTGGAGCCAGGGTCCTGGGCCTTGATGGTTCCAGAGGCAGGTTACACACAGTGAAGGGATGACTGGTGGGTTGATGAGACAGCTTGGTGGATGGTGAGGTTTGCAGAGAAGCAGAAGCCAGCACAGAGGAGACCCAGAGGTCCAGAACAGGCGGACTACTGTGAGGTTTCCTGGGGGGTTCAGAACAGATTACCTCAGAGAAAACTCAAGGATCAAAATCTGTTTTTCAGAATTTTATCTGGAGCTCAAATAAGAATGAAGCTAGGGAGGCTGGAGGTCACCACTTGTTGCAACACTCTGGCAGTGTGTGTCTGACGTCCAGCTCCTTTTATCCTCCAGACTGCAGGATGAGTTGCAGGTGAGCAGCTGCACACCTGCTGAAGCTTGAGCTTGATGAGTCACAGTGCCCTCCAGAGGTAGACCTGCAACTGGAACAGCAGTGGGGAGAAAAGCAACAGAGACTACAGACCCGGGCTCCTGTCCTGACACTTTGTTCTGCAACATGTTCTGAGCTGGAGCTTTATAAATGAACTGAAATGAATACATTACACAGTTAAACCTTGTCCATGCTCAGCAAGGTCAGGTTCCTCTAGTGAAGCGCATCATTATTCAACCCAGAGTGGCCGTGGTGACAAACACACACCTGTGTAATGGAGAGGGAGGGAAGGAGAGGGTTGATTAAAGTTTAAGAAACTACAGAAGTAGAACACCACTATCCTCCTCTTCCTCCTCCATCAGTACAATGTTCAACCTTCCTCCCAAAAACAAAAAAAGTAAAGAGTACTTTGGGAAGCGGAGGAGAAATCGCTCATTTTCCCTAAAATGTTCATCCTTGACATTCCTCAGCTGGATTCATGGTGGCATTATTGTGTGTGTAGAGATTGGGTGATGATGACATTCAGTATGAAAACTCTTCTGTGCACACGTCCTGTCTGTTTGACAACGAGGCAGGCTGACAGGAAGGCTGCTGCCTGCTCCCCACATTCCCACTTATTTTCATGGAAATTAAAATCCTGCTACCATCACCACCTCTCAAAGGTAAAGGAATTCTTCTGGTGGCTGACTGTGTGACTGACTGACAATAAGCTTCAGTTGAACTGACTTTAGCAAACCCTGCAAAGAGGATGCAGAAAGTGAATAGATTTATTCCCTATTAAACCCTGTAGAGTTATGAGCTCGGAGCTCTTTACTCTGGTGATCAAAACACTCCGAATCACCTGAGGACGAAGCTCAAGCTGCATCCTTTAGGAGTGAGTGTTTCCTCTAATGACTTTAATGAGTTCATGGTAGGCTGAGAGTGTATAATACAGACAGCACACCTAAGGCCAGTTTAGAATAAATCTGACGTTTCTGGACTAGGGCTGCAACTAAAGACACATTTCGTTTTGGTTATTCGATCTACTGATTTTTTGAACATTCATTTTCTCCTAAAGACATAAGGAGGGTCTGGAGGATGGACTTGGAATCAGGATTCCTCTCAACACACAGAAGAGCTTTTGGTAGCTTCCAGCTACATGTAGCCTGACTTTGATACCAAGCTTTCACTGAAATGTCCCCACCAACAATTCAATCCAAGTATGCAGAAGTAGCACTGTATCCCTGATCCCCACAAATAATATGCCTTACCATCCCAGCTGAACACACTTCACTTCATTAGCTAGCTGTATTCAAACAATACTGCATTGATTTATAATGAGCTTCTTTAGAAAATACAGTATTTTAACATATCCTATGTATGGTTCAATAATGGTTTTAGATCAGAGAATTTGTTTTCTTAAATTTACTGGGGGGGGGGGTTCAAGGTTTTTCCAACTAAAAGCACTGTAAATAATGCTTCCTGTAATGTCACAGAACCGCCACAAGAGGGCGGGTGTGTGTCAGCAGAAACAGAAAACAAAGACCAAAAAGTCACAAGATGGTTCACTGCTTTGTGCTACCATCCCAGCTGAATACACTTCACTTCATTAGCTAGCTGTTTTCAAACATTACTCCCCTGATTTATGAGTTTTTTTTAATTACAGTATTTTAACATCTCCTACATATGGTTGAATAATGATTTTACATTAGAGAAGGTGTTCTTTAATTTACTGTTTATTTTTTAAGGTTTTTAAACTAGAAGCTCTGTGAATAATGGTTGTTGTAGTTTCACCTTATTGCCACAAGAGGGAGATATATACCCAGGTTTTTCCAACTAAAAGCACTGTAAATAATGCTTGTTGTAATGTCACAAAACCGCAACAAGAGGGCGGGTGTGTGTCAGCAGAAACAGAAAACAAAGACCAAAAAGTCACAAGATAGTTCACTGCTTTGTACTACCTGTGCTGCTGTGCATGGACATGTGTCCAGGGGAATGAGGCGTACATGTCTGGATCAACCAGCACAAGCCAGCCTGCACAGAGCTGCTTAAACCTACGGCACCTGCTCTGAGTCTGGGTGGACCGTCCATCAGGCATTTTTCCGGTGATTACAGTACATATCGCTTTATTCTGCAACTCACAAATCACACACACACACACACACACACACACACACACACTCTCCCACCCCATCTCGTCCTGGTCCCCACCAATGACAAGAGCAAATCTACGCCCTTGGTCACAAGACTTTACTTATGTATAGATTATATATTATACTGTTATAACAGCATATTATATAATTTTTTCCATGAATTTTTTACTTAATAAGCTTAATTAATTTATGCAGTAATTAATCTTACTGCACAAATAATTTTACCACTATACACCATTACAAATGTAACTCAAAATCTTCAAAGTTTGTAAGCATTAACTGTAATATTACCAACATTTTTAAAAGTAAAAGCGCAACATATTTCCTAATATTAGCTACTGCATGTGACATTTTACAGCTAAAATGTTGAGGTTTAGCTGTTTTAACTACTGTAACCATTAAGAATGTAGCATCCTGAATATCACTTCCTAACATCATCCAGATGTTTCCCTGTCACAACTCAACTCTTATATAATCCATTTTAACCAGTATTCCTGCTGATAGCCCATTACCTCCTCCAGATGTGAAACGCGTGAGTGTGTTGGGTTTTTTTCACCTGTGTGTATGAAAGATTCTTACCTGAGTACATTAAAGTTTCTGTTTTTCTCCATCAAAGGTCTTCTTCTGTGTGTGTTAAAGGTTTTGTTTACCCAGCTGTGTGTATGGTGTAGGGTCATTTGGAATAATGTCCCTGGTGGTCCCTCAAAGAAAGCAACCTCTCAAAGTAGGGCTGCACCATTCTGGATAAAATCAGAATAAATAGTTATTGCACTTATTACCTGCACATTAACTTAGTAACAGCTGACACTGAACATAAAAACTATAAATGTCTCTCCTGTCTTCTCTTACGTTCACAACCTTTAAATAATTTTAACAATGTTGAACTTTGTCATTTGAGGGAGAAAGAGGAGCGCTTGTTTTCATGCAGGTTATGTCCCAGATCAAATGCGGTACAATCGTCTTCTATTTTTTTTAATCGTTGTCATTTGGAAATAAGATCACAAACAAGTCTGAATTGAGATCAGAGTTTTTTAACGATTAATTGTGCAGCCCTGTCTCAAAGTTAAGGAAATGTAATCAGCTGTGGTGAAGTAAATGTAGAATATCCCTAACGGGTCAAGAGGATCACAAACCGCCTCACATTTTAACACAGCATGTAAAAAAATATGAAGGATAGATATCTTACCCATGCTGTTGGCCAATGGACCCTGATGTAGCTACGCAGCGGCCATCTTACCACCGACAGCTGCCCCCTTTCATAACACCAGTGTCAATGGAGCATGTACTATTAAATATCTCTAACTTGCTCATTTTTAACCGATTCTCAAAAGGTTTGCTTTGTTATAAACGTCAGAGACGTGGCTGTGAAATTTTTCAGTAATGGACGAGAAACTCATAAACTGTGAAAGTATTCTATCTCAAGCCAATACATAGTAAGGTTTGTAAGAAAGCAAATCTGTTAATATTTCATCGAGTTAAGAGGACTTTTAGTTAGGGTGATGCTCACCTTCCATCTGCTACCATAGAGAGTGGAACGTCAGCTGTCTGTGGTAAGATGGCTGCCGTGTAGCGACGCTGTCGAACCCCATATGATCCATCTAGCCTTTAGATATATCTATGGGACCGTCTGTTGTGTCTGCATCCATGTGACTCTACCAGGTTTGACCTCCTTTTGCAGAACACACGCTCTGACCACGTATTTAATCTTATCTTTAGCTGATGATGCGTAGTTTCAAAAACTTTATTATCTAATAAAAGTTCATGTTGTTCAGATCTCTACACACTCTCATGACTAGGTGAGGGCAGTCACCACCAGGATGGTTTAACCAGTTATTACATTTAGGGGTCAGTTACTTTTTCACATGGGGCAAGCGGGCTGAAAGTTTCAGACTGGCTTTGTCTATTATTGAAATGTGTTTAATGACCTGAAACATTTTAATTGTGACAAAAAAAAATAAACTTAAGACATTTGAGGGACTGATACTTATTCACAGCACTATGAGGACGACTGTGTGACAGAGACCTGGATGTCGTTCTGTCCAAACCTCACAAAACTGAAATAGATTGCTCAATTAAATCTCTCCGTTATTAATCATTGAGTCTATTGTTTCATTATTTAGTAAAGACAAATGAAGTCCTTTTTTCATGCCCAGTTTTAATTCCTTCTCCTCAAAGACAATGCCTGTTGTTTTAAACAGGTCAGGAGAGCAACACAAAGAATCAGTCAAACCTCAAATGGGGCAAAAAGAAGGGCTGGTTGGAAAATGGAATGCTAATGTAAGTGGAGCTCATTACTCACTGTCACGGAGCGTGTGGCAGGTACATCAGCACAGGACATGTATACAGTTAGCTGTTTATAAATAACACTGACAGAGGTTGATGTCCCACTTCATCACCATCACCACCGCTCTGATCGGCGTCTTCTCTCATCAACAGCTGGTCTGGAAGCAGCAGGAAATACAAGACGCAAAAACCCTGACAAATTATTCCCTCACTCTATGGCTATCTCCACTCTACACACACACACACACACACACACACACACACACACACACACACACACACACACACACACACACACACAACTTGTCTACCTGTCACAGACTGGCATCCCTGAGAGCAGCTCCCATTCAGGGTTACATTTAATTGGTTGCAGCAGAGTTGTGTCTGTCAGAAGACACAGTAATGGTTTATGTGGGACATGTGCATTAAACATGCAGTTCAGCCAAACCACCGAGGAATACCTTATACAGCTCACCCATAGCTCAGGTATCATAAATTATACTATATAAATTAAACATACCTTTCTAGGATAGCCCTGCGTAAGGTGGCAGGTTGTTTTAGTAGCTTTGTTTTGTTACAGGGGGGTTTGTTTGACTTCTAAAAAGCTCAAATGAAATCCAAACTGTGACCCAAAGTCCAGGAGGAGGAGAAGTGGATGTGACTGCATCAGAAAGAAGTTCACAGGATTGATTCCCAGTTGCCCTTTCTGCAGGAGGTTGCACGTTTTCCTTATGCTTGTGAGTTTTGTCTGGGTACTCTAGTATCCTCCCACTGACCAAAAACATGCAGGTTAGTTTCACTGGAGACTGTGGATTTTCCCGAGGCGTGAATGAATCTCCAAACTGGGGTCAGGGACGAGCCCGGGGGCCACCCAGACCATCACACCCCCACTCCAGGTGCAGGCCCAGCACTCCAAGTCCCTAGTTATATCACACAGGATGGGTGGGGCAGCACAGTAGACACACCCCTATGGGGGAGGGGCAGGTCCCCCACTTTACATACAAACCCAGTGGTAGATGAGACCATGAGCCACCCACAGACCCCCAGGGTGAACATTCAGAGAGTGAAGGTCTGAAATACTAAAAAAATAAATAAATTCAGGGCTTCAGTCCGAAGTCGAGGTGACCCGTAATCATCTGGAAAGAAAAATCAGCTGCTAAATGATTTTCTAACACAGAAGTAGGCATTATTTTCATAAAGCTGAGATGGCACACAGACACAACATGATGAGGTCGGCGCATTCTACTAACTCTGAACTTGTCCCTGAACGCATCGTGGTTGGAATAATCTGCCCCGCGTTTCTCAGACAAACATGTAAATAAATAACAGTACGGCTGGGGGAGGGGGAGTGATGACAACCCCCGCACCTACACACACACACACACACACACACACACTACATCCAGCACTTCCCAAGTCATTTATCATGGTGCCAGTGGGGAAGGCTCTGGGGTAAAAACCTCTCGATTTAGAATTCTATTTAACATGTCTGGTCGACTCTCGTTGTCTGCTGCTGTTAGGTTAAGTGTGTGTGTGTGTGTGTGTGTGTGTGTGTGTGTGTGTGTGTGTGCCTATATGGTTCAGTGTTCCTAATTAGCATTAAACCACTTCTGACCTTAAAGTGACCTGATGGAGTAACAGGATTAGTACTTTCATTTAAAAAAAAACTATACTTTCCAGTCTGCTGCCCCCTGGTGGAGGATCTAAATGTTTACTCCTGTAACAAACATGCACACTTATCCAAAACAATAAAAGATCATTCATGGCTTAATTATTGCAGCCCGGTTAATGTGAAATATGAAGGTCATGGAGGACTGGTGGAAAACACTTCTCAGCCCTGAGAAAGAGCAGGTTCTGAAGAAGGTGAAGGTAAACAATCTGTAGGAAACAAACCTGCCTTTTACAACATTTAGCACACACTTCACTGTCAAACTGAGATCTTTTAATAAATAACTAAACATCTCAAACTGCTTTAAACATTAGTCTCTTCCCACTCCTCTTCAAATCTCTGTCTGCTCGTATCGTCTAAAAGCTGGACAGAGAGATGTTGGAGTCTGGATCTGATCCTGCAGCCATGTCTCAGTGAAACACACGCTCCACATTCCTGATATTCCTGCTGCTTCTCATCAGTGCTTGAAGTTTTTCCATCTCATGTTTCCCGTTATGATGAATGGAAGCGATGGTTTAAACTTCCTCTTCCTCTCTCTCTGCTTTGCTCCTGCTCCACATCCATGTCTCCTTCTCTTTAACTCATCTAGGATCACAGTTTAGGTATTTGAGCTTTGATATGTCAACTAGCTGCCTCCTCTTTGTTGTTGCTATGGTGATGCATCCTAACAAGTGATCTATTGTTGCCATCTACATGTAGTGCATCAAAAGCATAAGCTGTGTGGATTTTAAAATGCTTTTTGGGGGTTTTTGTGAGGACCACCTCAGGTTACTGAGCTGAAGCTGGGTGGGTCTCTAAAACCAGGTTCTGGGTCCCTCCTACACTTTCACTCACTCCTTTATAGCAGCATCCATCACTTCATAGGGTCACGTCAGGGTCAGGTAGGGGGCTCAGTCGCTATAGGTCATAATGAATGTTCAGACCTGTCTGCAGTCAGGTTGTTGTTGAGGCCTCCTGAGTTTAATCTGTTGGTCAGGTTACGTCTGTCTGGGGTTAAAACCTTAATACTTTTGAATTTTTAGCATATTTTTCATGCATATTGTTACTTATTTATGCAAGGTTGTGCATTTTTATTTGATTAATATTTTAACTTGTTTTTAGCCTTTTGTAATTAATAGTAAATGTCGTGTACTTGTATAGCGCTTTCTAAGTACTCCCAAACCACTTCACACTACATAGACACATTCGCCCATTCACACATTAATATAATCTGAAACATTAATGTCTCTAATCACCAAAATGTGCTCATAGAAACCCATTCAACTCACAGTTCTTCACCTTCTCAAATGAAAAGTTTTTAACCTGCATCTTCTCAAGTCGCCGCTTCATTTGAGGCCTGTGGCTTTTAGTTTGAGCTCTGAGGGGTTTCCTTACAGATGATGTCATTTTTACAATATATGGAAAATGCCATCTTTTTAATAGGGGACTTTACTTAAAAGATTAAGCAAAAACATTAGAATTCCATCCATCCATCCAGTTCCATAACCAGAAATAATCCAGTTTTGATGAAGTTTATTGTCAGAAAAACTGTTGTGTTTTCTGGACCACAAACTGGAGGACAAGATCTAGGTCATTTAAATGGAAAATGTAAAAAAATAAAACAAAAACATTCATAATTGATATGAACGATTAGGACTGATGCTGGTTTAAAGGATAAAAAATATTTAAAAGAAATAATCGATAAACTTGTTAAAGCTTGATTTTCACACGCACATGAATGTGTGACTGAACTTTAACACTGTTAGTTTCAAAGGGCTAAATGATGTGTGGTTGAGTCAGTTCATCAGGGGAAAAGGTGACACACACACACACACACACACACAAGTAACTGCATGTTACGGTCCCCGTACTTTGTGGCTGTTCACTGCTGCAGGGTCACCAGCTCCTGCTGCAGCCATCAGCCCTGTTTCTCCCCCTGCCTGCAGTTCCAGCACCAGAGGCCACGCCCAGAGCTCCACAGCTGTGCCTCATCACCCAATCACCACTGCAGCATAAAAGGCTGTTTCAGTCAGACAGTCAGGGGAGCAGTTTGGTGCTGTCTCCCCGGTCTGTGTCTGGTGATTAGTTTGAGTAGTGATAAAAAGTAAAAGTAATATTGGAGAGTTGTTTGGTGGCTGGGTTTCTAGCAGTTTGTTATTTTTGGAGTTTAGGGCTGGGATTCCAGCGTTTCTGTTTTGGTATCTACTTTAGTGTTGTTAGTTGGCAATTCATAGCCATTTTCAGTTTGTTTTCAGCATCTTTAGTTTAGTATTTAGTATTTTCTGAGGCTTATCCTCCCTCTTTTAGTTAATTGTTTATTGATATTAGTGAAGAGCGCCTTTAGTTTACCTTTTATTGTGAATATACCTCTTCTGTTTTGTTTGAGAATAATAAATGAAACTACTTTTTACTTTACAAACCTCTCTTTATTTACCCACTTCCTTTTGTTAGACCCTGTTTTTGCTCCTAGACCCCCAAGGGTCGTAACACTGCACAGAAACTGTTTCACTTCAACAGGCTGCAGAGGTACTGTGTGAATCGTAGACAGCTAACAGAGGAGGGAACGTCTTTTCTGATGAATTCCTAGAATTGTGTTGTCTACTCTCCAGCTACTGAAGCAGGGTTTGAATCTTCAAAACAGTTTGACTCAGTGAATTATTGGTTGCTACTCACACATGTAGACAACACATTTCAAAGGGCTCCACCGTCACGGCTCGGTCTCTGATAGCTGTCCCGTGTGTGAACTGGTTCCAGGAAGTTAAAGGTGACTCTGTGCTTTGACCCGTTCAGTCCCCTTTGATGAGAAAGGTGAGCTTCTACTGAACGCTGCCCTGCGTTAATGGAAAATGAATAAGCTATTCCTTTCAAATTGTTGATCTTTCATGGGTGAAATGAAAATCTTTTATGTTGAGGGATGCTAAAGGCCACAGAACAGAGGGAACCGTCAGCCTCCACTGTTTAATTATTTTTCTTTTTCTGTCTTTTCTCCCTAAACCAGAACGCCAGCAAAAGTGACATTTTCATCTGCACTGGGGTGAAAAGTTTAATTTTGATGGGTGATGTTAAATATGCACATAACATTACTTGCAGCCTGCAATTACATACAGTAGTCACAATCTTATGTACAGACAGCATTCTGTCAATGCTGAGGTTTTCTCCTCACGGTTTCTAGAAGATTTTCTGCTCTAAAATTAAATGCCCGTATATACAGGACTATATTTCAGCAAATGCAGGGTTTATTTGTAATATTTTTGGTATCATAATAAAGGTTACGCTCATCAGAATACTCCAGAGATGTAATGATTATTATAAATATTACCAGGTTTAAGTAAATTGATTTGGCACACAAAAAAGTTTTTAACTTTCACCTAAAATAACTGTTAAACTGTAAAGTGAAAATCTCTTTTTGCAGTAGCAACCCCAAACCTTTAGCAAAGCATAAAACCGCATATCAAAATGGATTCTAAAAATATAAAATATGGACATTTTATGAGGTATTAATTACTTAAAACTTATGTACTCTAAATAAGTCATTTTGGCACTTTTTAAACTCCTTTTACTGCTTTGTCTTATTATTTTCAGATCAACACTTTGAGTCCACTAAGATCAAAGTCACAGCTGTGAGTGACAGCTCAGCTGCCCTATCAAACATGGCTGCCTTCCTGCAGCAGCTGAAGAAGCTCAAACGGTCAAATCCAAAGAGGCTGCAGGCAGCAGGTCTCCATTCTGATGAGAAGCTTCATCTCTACAGCGTCTGAACATCTGGACCTGGAGCTGGGACAGGCCCCTCCCACCCTGGAGGTAAACTTCTCCTCCCATCAGCTGTTAGCCCTCATCAGTCATTCTGGACAGCTTTGTTCATTTTAACATTTTTCCTCTTCATGTGTCCGTCATGTGCTTTTCTTAATTAATTATGTTTTTATTATTATAATAATGTAATAGTGACTTTATTAATCACCTACTAGTATTAATAAAGTCACCTAAATACCTGCCTATCTATCTATTGACCCTTTGCGTGACGTCACGTCGCTGATGAGGCCGACCCTTGTGATACACATAGACACTCCTGGGAAGCTACTGTAGTCAAGTCGAGCCAGTCTGTAGCCTTTTATCGCTTTTATTTAGTTGATTTCACAGTAAAATGGGAATAGTTTACTACCAGTTTGGCTGCAGCAACACACACTGGTGTAAACTCAACTCTTAAAACTTTGATGGAGACCAAAGACGGAGATGAGCCTCAGCTGTGACGGACTAGCAGTCCTCAATATGTTTTTGGATTTGCAGCGAACTCGTTTTACCGTTAGATTAACGTTCCTATATTTGTGGAGGAAGACTGTGATGGACCTGAACTGATAAATATCATGTTGATAATCCTTTATTTCACCATGGAGGACATGTTCCTGTCCACTATGGTGAATTCTAAGACAGTTGTTGATTATAATAATATAGTTCCAATGTAGAATTATGTGTGTGAAAATCACAATATTGATTTAGCATGACGAGCTTCTCCGTTATGTGAGAGTAAGTCTGGTGTGAGAGTAACATCTGAACCCGTTGATCCTGCAGCCACTAAAACTGGTTGGGATCCGGACTAGTTTTAGTTTTAGCCTTCAGATTTTTCTGTCAAAGTGTAAAAAACGGTCAATGACGGAAAATATTCTGTTACCCCCATGACCCCCCAAACCCCGCAGAAGCCACATCTCTTTAGTGACACTAATGAAGTAATAATAATCAATGGAAGAAAACACGTATAAAAAAGAACATATGACAATAATAATAATTGACCAAAATAATAACAATCATAACAAAAAAAGATTCAATTTAAACATTTAGAAACTGATTGAAATAAACATTGGGAAGAGGGTTGGGTGTAAAAACTATTTATTTGGTAATAAATGGTGAATTGGTGAATTAAATAAATAAAACAAGTCCTGTAGTGGATAATAAATGATGCTCATATTGATAGATAAGAATCATATTATAAACAGTAATTCATATATCCAAGCCTGGATTGAGTCAGTGAACGCAACAGCACTGAAGCAGCAGCAGCTGCTGCAGAGGTTCCACTGATTGATGTGTAATTTCTTTAAACTTCAGGCAGGGTTCTTTAGTTTTGCACTAGAGCTTAGGTAATGAACCCCACACCTGCAGCTTTGGCCAAAAGGTTGCGCCACCCCAAAGCCCGTGTCGTTGCCCCAAACACTTAACGTCCAGAGGCACCCTATGATGTAGAAAATAAAGCCTTGCTTAGCTTGTTTGGTGTGTCTAATTCCAGCAAAAAGAGGACGTTACATTATGTTATGTTTTAGTCCTCCTCTAAACGACCTTTGTGTTTATGAGCAGACCAAAAGTTGTATACATTCCTGGCTGATGAACTGTCTAAGTGACAGAATGTCTTCCTGAGAAAACAGGACTTAATGCTGCCTCCCCCGTCTCTCTCCTTCTCTTACCACCAGTCATACCTCAATTGTCTGCCTCTTGTCTCACTTTCTCTCAGTGGCCTATTAGTGGTGTGAACGGCCACCAGGGACGCCCGGAGCTCCTGGGAAACTCACTGACAGCATACAAGAAGTCAGGATAAGGGGAAAAGGAACCAGGGTGGACAGGAACGTCTGCTTGCTGCGAGAACGTCTGAAGTGGCAAAGAAACACAGAGCAGAGTTTTCTTTGGAAACATTTTATAAAATACAATCAGAGCTCGGTTTGTTTGTGTCCAGTTGACACGAACAGGGAATTTGTTCTGGTGCAGAAATGACTAACAAAGTGTGCAAAAAGTTCAGAGTTTTTACAGAAATGCTGAATAAAGACAGTTATTCAGTGACTATTTAAAATGTCTTTAGAAAACTCCCAGGACTCCCACATGTACAAATATTCAAAGTTTCTTAGAATTCTGATCTTAAGCCCAAAAGCACACAGTCTGAGGTTAGATTTAACCCTAACTTCTACCTGGTTTCAGACGATATGAGCAGACAGAGGAGTGGAAAAAGCACAGGAAGTGGATTAGAAGTGCTTCTCAATGACAGACGTAATTCAGAACATGTTACTGTGAAATGTGGCCTCTGCAGCCCAGATATCCAGCTCTTATCTTAATTCAACAACAGATTGTTTTAAAGAAGATCCTTCCTGCCCGCAGTCAGAACACATGAGTTACTTATTTCCCTCTGGGCTTAATGTTGGTTTTGGTTTGATTTGTCCACATCTGTTTGAGGAGATTGGCAGTCCAGCAGCACTGTTTGAATAAATGCCTGGTCAGTGCTGCTTCAGGTAGATGCTCCCCTGTGGAGTAAAATACAGAAAATAGAAAAAGCAGATTGAACATTTGTCCTCAGGCTGCAAAGGTAATCAGTTCCAACATAAATCAGCAAGAATAACGATTGCAGACTTGGGATTTCTAGAGTCAAATTCTGCAGTGTGTCTCTCTGATAAGCAGTTCATTTCATTATTACATACGAGGTGGGGGGGCGGGGGAGTGAAACTGTCTGACAGCATTTATAACATAAATTATAAAATGTAATGTTTTTTTAATGCATCATTGTTGTAACTTCCAGCCCCAATAGTAATAAACTTTTTTTAATGTATATAAAAGTGTTAGCTACAAAGCTGTGAGAAGGTTTCTAAACTTAATAAACCTTTTGTTCATACAACTGCAATCATAACAAATGATTTGATTTTAGATCATAAACTGGATGGTTAACAGAAACCTGCTGATCACAGAAACTCTGAGCACCCCCCCACCCCCACCCCACCCACCCACCACCACCACCACCACCACCTGGTTTTAAGTTTATGCTCAAAGTGGCAGAAAAGCTGGTGGTCCTGCTTCAATATCTGATATTTCACCATCTGTTAAATGGATATGATTTGAGCAGCGCCTTCCATTTAGCAGCAGCGTTTAAACCTTTTATCCACGCTAAATATAATAAGATTATTGTGATTTAATCTACATGGTGGTAATGCATTAAACAGTGTTTAGGTCATCTTAATTATATGGATTTTCTCAAGCAGCCAAGATCAACAATCCAAGATCGTGTCCGGCTTCCTTTAAATTTGTCCATTGTGGTTCCAAACGACGAACCATCAAATCTGTTCACGGTCATGTGGAAACACCATCGATGTCCCTCAAAGGTTGAACGAGAGCTGATATTCGCCCGTCCTCTGCTTTGTCCACTTCAGTGGACGGATACTCCACCGACGGCGCCGTCTCCTTCGCTCCAGTTTAACTTTTTTAACATTGTTTGTTCCCTGAGATCAATCAGAATTCTCTTTCTGTTAGCCATCGCTAAGCTGAAGTAACAAAACAGTCGTGGACACCCTTGACCTGTCTTTACCGACAGCTTGTCCTCTGCTGTGTGCTCTATGGTTGACTTTACTGTGTCTGACCACTGTTGTGTGTTTTTAACATCACTGATTTCTTTCAGCAGGAGGCCATGGTATGAACGAGGCATCATCTACTCCTGAGGTGATTAATCTAACTTATTAAAGTTTTTAACCAAAGTTCTCCTGTTATTTTAACTGCATCTTGTTCCTGTGATTCAATAGTTAATCAATTCTTCACAACACTGTAAACAAACCTGGACTCTGTAGCTCCGTTATGAACAAACTGTTTTATAATAAACCTGCATGTCCATGGAAAATAAAAAGATATAGGCAGAGAGAAATAGAGGAAAAACAAATCAACTATCAAATAATGCACAAACAACTCAATATCTACAATTCTACTGGCGGGAATTAAAGAAATGTCTATTTTGCTAAAATTATTAAAAGTCAGAAAAACAATCCTAAAGTTTTGTTTTCCACCATCGATGACCTGATTAATCCTGATTTTACTAAAAGTCCAACTGATTCACTTAGTGAGCCGTTTGATGATCACTTCAGGGCTAAAAAGACAGTTTTTAATTCTATTGACTGTCTCTCTTTACCTGAGGGATAGCCTAGTCACGGTTGATGCTTTCTCAACGTTAAAACAACCACCTGTTTTTACCCCAGTGATCACTTTGAAACTCATTGTTTGAACATGATCTTCATGGTGAACTGCTCTCTGGAGATGTCTGTCCTCCCTAACCCTGATAGCAGACGGGTCTGGGCCAGATCCAGCATTGAGCCGGCATATCTGGCTGACTTCTGGCATGACAAGCGGTATGTCAACCGGATCTGGGCCAGATCTGACAATCATGGCACTGTTTATCTGATGGCATGCCGGATCTGGCCCGGTTGTGGTTCGGTTCATCCAGCTTAGATTGGACCATCCCAGATCTGGCCCTTTATTGGCCCACATCTGGGCCACCTCTGGTAAACGACCTCTGGGCCAACACAGGGCCGTCATTCATTGTGGTATGCGGGCCAGATGTTAGTGCCGGGCCACATACCACAGGGCCAGATCCGGGCCAGACCTATTTTGCTATGTGGGAAACAGCCGTAGTGAAGCCACGTCTGAAAAAGACCCATCTGATCCATGTGTATTATAACAGACCTGTATCTATCCCATATTCAGAACTTTCTCTCCACTCTGAATCTTTTCTTTTACATCTCAATGTGAGCACTATGCATTAAGGTCAGCTGTTGTTCTTCCTCCCCTCATCCAGCCTCCTGAAGCTAACCTTCCTCTCTGATGGCGGTTGGGGAGCAGAGCGTGTGTTTCCCTTAAAAGAAAAATGATTTTTTTTTGGGGGGGGGCTGATTTTTTTCTGGTTTCTTTGTCTTGAAAATAAATTTGTGTTGAACAGAAACAAGAATTGGATCCAGGTCTTTCTTCAAAAATGCTGAAAGTATATTCATTTACTTAGTACTTTATTAATTTACTTCACTATGAATGGAGCTCATCATTAAAGTCAGTGAGGGTTTGTGGTTCTGTTTACCTTGAAATTAAGTTAAAAGTTACAAATTCTGGTTAACAAAAATCAACGTAACCATTTTCATAAAGGTTTTGATTTACCTGTATTTTAGTGACCTCCGTTCTGGTAACCTGATCATTCATCCAGACGTGCGGTAACTGGTAAACTCCGGTTCAGTAAAGTTCCTCCAGGTCAGACTCCATCACGACCTGCACCTCAACACGCACTAAACTCAGGTTTGGATCAATAAATGTTCACTTTCTGGATCATTTTCACTGCAGAAGCCATGATTGACACCCATCAGTCTCCCTGTCTCTGGCTGATTTTGTGTTGCGTTCAATGACTCCGATCCTGGCTCGGATATAAGAGTTATTGTTGATTTGATCGCAGAAGCACTGTTGGTAGATTAATATCATTGACAGGGGGTTGGCTCTCAGGGCCTACTCCCTAGTGTGCCTTTAACTGTCTAAAAATGTTAAAAACTGTTAGGCAGTAAAAGGATACCGGCTGTTGTTTTAGGTGTAGGGTTGATTTTATTGCAGTTTTTAAGCACTTCCAGCTCCCCACCCCATACACACACTTTTGAAATCAAAACTTTGTCCTTGTGTGAAAAGAGAGAGAGAGATGACACGGTGTTAGATTGGCTTCTAAATGTTTAAAGATGACAGAAGCTGTCTGAACAAGCATCAGGGATTCTTCTCCCGTGTTTGTTACCTCCTGTAAGCGGCGCGCTGAGCCTCCAAGCATCAGTTTGTTCACCGGCTTCTGCTGGCAGACACTCCAGCCAGCACACTCTGGAATACAAATAATGTTTATACAGCACGGATTCAGCTTGATTTATAAATAAAGGAAGGGAACATCGTTCCCGTTTTCAGGTTTTTATTATATTATTGAAAGAGCAGATCCACAGGCCTGGGTGTCAGAATGTTCTGCAGAAATACATCAGAAGTTAAAACAAGTAGACGTGTTTTAAGCCCAGAACGCAGATTTTCTTCTTTTTTTTTTCCACACAGCAAATCCAGGACCTGGTCCTCTGTCCAGGGGGAGGGGGTTCACTGCTCACTCGGCACCCGGCACGTCCCCTCCCCTGAATGGGACAGCACCACGCCTGGTCCAGAGCTCAGTCTAGGGGGAGGGGCGTGGTCAGGTGCCAAGTGAGACCACCAACCACGCCCCCTTCCCCTGGACCGAGGACTATTTATGCCGATCTGGACCTTTGACTTATTTAGTTGACCCCTGTCTTAGAGTCAGTCCCATTCAACATGGCCACCACAGCTAAATAACATTAGCAAACACAATGTGATGTCTCTGAGACTCCTTCACAACACAAGGTCTCATCAGATTGGGAGTAGGTCTCTTTGGACCACTGAGCCATGTCCTTACACCGTTCAGCGGAGGCTTACAGCTGCTCTTTGTCAAAAAGTAGTCCCTAGTCTAAAATAGTACCTGTAATTCCTCCGTGTTACTTTTTATTTTCACTTACAGTCGACATGTTTACTGAGGCAGAATTAGTATCACTAGTATCACTAGTATCACTATCACTACTGAGTGAGTTTTAAGGAGTTTTTTCTCACAATGCTAGTTGTTACCATTCACTTACAGTGTTTTCTGCTAAGCTAAAGCTAATGTACTGCTGGATCAGGATAACGACTGGGCTGGTTAAAAGTAGTTTTTGCCCACTGATCTAACTATGGGGAATGTGGCAATAGACCCAAAAAAGGTCACTTTTGGGTGGAGTATCCCTTTAATCTCATCATGTATATGCAGGTGTGCACATAATCTTTTCAGTAAGGTACTTTAGTGAGGATCAGACGTGGATATTAGTTGCTGATTAATTTCATGTCCATGTGTGTGTGTGTGTGTGTGTGTGTGTGTGTGTGTGTGTGTGTGTGTGTGTGTGAGCTGCCACCCAGGTCAGGTCGGGCCGATTAATGAAGTTTATTGTTCGGGCTGAGTGGGTTCGGACAGCAGAGAGGGGAAAGCTTTCTTTTTTTAAACTTCTAGTTTGAACCAGGTGTTACACGTGATGACGTCGACTCGGGCCAGACGAGGTTGTGGCTCATTTCAGGATCAGGGTGAATTTTTGGGCCAGTTGAAAACTCTAAAGATGAAACTTCACGCTGCAGTGACGGATCAATACCACTACATATATGTTATAATTAAGAAGTGACGTGTAAAAATAGATTATGGGTGGATTTTTTTAACCTGTCAGTCAAAATGACGAGCAACAAAAAGGTCTAGTGCAACCTGTGGTTGGGAGACAGCAAACCTTCTGTAATGATGCGTATTGAACCATCCTGTTGGACTGGGACAGCCTGCAGTGTCTGTAGGATCCAGGTCACCTCATGCTACCAGCAGGGACACTGGCCCGGCCCCAGTCAACTAAGAGCAGTCAGAAAAAGAAGAGGAGGGAAAAGTCTGTAGCTTCCACCTGTAAACCAGCCCTGTTTTTGAGGTTGTCTCATTGTTGCAGCTGTCATTAATTTCATTAACATCAAAACAGCTGATACTCATTAACAGCCCTCTGATACTTATCAGACCAGATCAATATCCCAGAGGTTTACCTGACCTGAAACCAGATTCTGGTTAAAAGGCTGTGCTTTCATGTTTTGAGTATAGATGTGGTTTAGTTCAGGAGAGTCTAAACTGATTTAGAACTCCTTCAGTTCCCTTCATTAAGCTGTAGGCCTATGCTGCTACATCTTAACACCTTCATCATTTCACACACATCTGGTCTACACAATAGGACCTGGACATGTACTGGCCCCTCCTAGAAATCCAGTTCCATCCATGAGGGAAAGTGAACAGAACATGCACCTAATTGAGCAATTTAGATGTTACATCAGCTCATCCTGCGTGGTTTTTTAACGGTATAATGAGGGAAAGCAGAGATCAGAATGCAGTTCATTAGCTGCTAAAGGTTAGATAATTCTATAATAACCTACAAGCTCCTGGGGACACAGAACAAAGGATTACCTCCAGCTGTGAGAACAATGATTAACTGGTGTTTTCTCCCCAGAGGTTCATTACTGTGTTTGCTCCTCAGTGACAGAACACAGCCCACCTCTTTGTGTCCTCACACACACACACACACACACACACACACACACACCAGGTGGACCAGGAGCAGGTTCTCCATCGATTCAGAGTCTTAACAGTGTTCACTGACTGTTGAATCAAAGAAGAGAACAGGGAAAGTTAGAAGGAGAGATGAAACGTAAAGTAGGAGAAACAAGTTCACTGCTTCACTATTAAAAGGACATTTTATGCTGCTTTTAAATTCATTTATTTCATGTATTTTATTGTTTTTTTAATATATATATTTGTTCTTTTGGGGCTTATGGTTATGGCATCGATGTGAGTGGCAGCTAAACCTTGAGCTCTGACCTTAAAAATGAATCTACCACGAGGTCAGAGGTCACTTAGATAGTAGGGTTAGGTCAAAATGCCAAACAAACATAAACTTGACTGAAAAAAAACTGGACATGATGGAGGGGATGGCGATGCCACAATATTAGATGAAAATCAAATAACTGCTCATGTAAGTGAGCAAACTTCTCCACTTGACAAAAGTGATGATCTTTCTGTACCTGTCCATAGAGAACTCAGTGTTCAGACCTAAATGAGGATCTTCCATCGAGGTAACAGCATCTTCTCCACATCCCAGCAGAACTGATGGAATTCAATTGTTTGGTTCCCAAACTTTTTCTGCTATAACTCCCTTAGTTTTACAAGATTCCAGCTGCCTTTATACGGTACATCTATCTATGGCTGATGGTTGTTTTATTTTTACTTTGTTTTTAAAGCCTTTCCAGCTGAGAGCTACAGCCTAATGTTGCTATGTGTACATACTGACCATAAAGAATTCTTTATTCCAGATGAACGGGACACACACCTTCCAGGATGTTACACGTTTGTCTTGTCAGCTGGCAGAATATTTTCCCAGAAGTCTTAGCAGCACTAAGATGTTTTGTGTAAATGAGAGATGGGTCTTTGTGCTGTTTTTGGTCAACAGAGGTTTTGACCTTTGAACTCTGTCATGGAGCACATTTTTGTCCCGTCTCTTTCTTATTACCTGGGTTCTTTTATTCTTCTTTAGATCAGGATGTGATGTGTTGCTTTTTGAGCTCTTTTAGCCTCCTTCATGTTGTCAGACAGGGATTTATGAATCCTACAGGTCTGGGTGGAACTGAACTCAGCTTTACAAATTCATCACAGTTAATTCATGATTTAACAAAGGGGGCAGGTGTGTTTGAATGTGTGTTTAAATGAAATCATCACTTGAAAACTGCATTTTCTACACTTTGTCTGATACTGATATTTACTTGATGATCTGAAACATTGAATCTTGACAAACTAGGAAAGCAGGAATGGGGCGAACTCTTTTTCACACCAGAGGTTATCAGGCTACAAACTTAATGAATCCAAATCAGCTGACTTCTCCTCAAGCCTTCACCATTCAGAGTGGTCACAGATCAATTTGACCTACTTCAGGATCAAAATTACCCCAACAACAGGTAATTTAGTGTCCGCAAATACACAAATGGTCAATTCCATAACATAATTTGATCAGCACCAACTTCTATGATAGGATGCATTAATATGAAGATAAAGATGAACGCTCTTCCTAAATTCCTCTACCTCTTTCAGTCAGACCAACAGTTTCTTTACTAAAATGAAACCTTTTTTTCTGTGACTTCATTAGGAAATATAAAAGCTTGTTTATCCCTGTTAAAGGTTCCTTCTAACAGAGGAGGTCTGAGTCTGTGGTATTACTGGGCTGCCCAACTCTCTGCTGCCACCTGCTGGTGCTCTAAAACATCACTGTTCGTAAAAACATCTCTGCCAGTTCATTCATATTTAGCTGAAATTAAAAAAAAACACATACAATCCTTTTGTAAAAAATATAATTACTTTAATGTACAAGTGGATAATTATCGAGCAGAAACACCAGTATGATCCCAGTGTTGTCCTATCTGGAGCAACAGAGCCTCCACAGAAGAACAAGAACTGATTTAGAAAACATCAACTAAACTAAAGAGTTTAGTTCACTTTTGTTTAATTCTATAAAATCTGTATCCTGCTGCAGGGAATTTGTTCTGTTTGGTCTCATGTGTTTCTGAGGATTGTTTTTGAACAAATTAAAGAAGATGCGCAAAAACTTTGACGTCATTTTGTATCCAGGTGCTTCTCTGTTATAGTCACATCTCCTGTTGAGACGTGGACAATCCAACAGCTCCATAAAGCTGCTGATCTAAAGAGGGACTTTGTCCTGATTAATTTGTTTTATTAACTCGTTCTTTTTTCTCCATAGTTGTAAAAATGTTGTTGTTGTTGTTGTTGTTGTGACCAGGTAACATTTATTATCTACAAAGAGTTGAACACGGTTAGTTTAACTCCAAGGATTCAGTTTTGTTCTGAAGTTTTTGTCTCTCTTTAAAATCTGAAATAAATTTAGACAAAACGACAAAGAAGTAACTTTTTAAATTCCTGTGTTCAGATACTGCCTTCAGGGCTCCCTTGGTGAAGAGGTCCTTGGTCTCAAAGCGACGTCACCTGAATCAAATCTGCCCTTATTTATTTATGCCAGCAGAGGGCGCTGTGTGCACACTTTGTCACTAATAAACCATTCTACCAGGTGCTGATCTTACAGCTTTTCCTCTGTAGTTTAACAGCAGCAGCTCTGGAGGTCAGTGAGAAAAGAACTCAGCTGTTTAAAGAAAACCTGTTCATATTCTCTGAGTCTGCTGCGATCTCTACATTCTCTGGTTTATAAAAAAGGTTTCCTCTACATTCACCTTCTCCTAATAACGAGTCAGTCAGTGAACTCAGTCCAGGAGTCAAGTCCAGCTGTAGGTCAGTTTCTGTCCTGTTAACACAAAACAGCAAAACCCTTTTTTCCATCTCGAGTTCAGAAGAAGCTGTTCAGTCTGATCTTACTTTATCAATCAGTCAAAGATATTTTATTAATCTCTGAGAAATGCAGCAGATCTGAAGAACCTCTGACTGAAAGGATGCTCAGCGTCGTCCATCATGAAGCGTCCTCCTTCATCCAATCAGCTCTAGAGGCTCCAGAGTCCCCAGAACAGGCCCCGCCTTCTTTAGCTTGTTCACCTTGTCATGGTCACTGGTTCTGATGCTGCTGACCCAACAGATGACTGGATGTGAGCACACCCTTCATTACACAGACTTATAGAACTTCTGTAACATTTTCAAATCAAAATTCCTTTTATTGTCAGTTCACTATAAGTTCAGAACATTCAGGTGACTCGAAATCACTTTGAAGTTATACAAAAGCAAACACTACCAACGCCATTACTGTGTAGAAGTCTGGGATCCACTTATAAAACCCAACCTACAGAAGAGAGTCATTAATAATAATCACTACCATCCAACCCGGTATTTATTAAATATAAAGTATTGAACTTTCAGGATTTAGTTGATGGGAGAATATTACAAATAAACTAATACAAATACTTTACTAACAAACATTCAGAAGAGGGTTGAAAAGAGAGAAAGAGGCTCTATGTAGAACCAGGATGAAGGAACTCTGTAAACGCTGTGAAATGATGGAACAATCTCAACAAGGAAATTAAAAAATCAAGGTCGCCTTGTTTTTATATAATGCACTAAATCAAGTGTGTTGAAGAATTATGAAACTATAAATGAAGCTGGTGTCTGATTAATTTGATCACTAGAACAGGAAGGTGACGGAGATGGATCTAGAAGTTGTAATTTAAATGATTTATTGTGATTTGTTTGGTAAATGAGGCAGATGTTTTCTTCTTTCTGCCCCTTTTCATTCAACATTGTGTTGTTTTTGTTTATTGTGGCTGTTACTTTTACATTTTCTTTGAATGAAATACATTTTATTTTAAAGTACTGTTCCTGCATTTTGCTGCAAACATTGAAGAATCTTAGCTTCCTCTATAAGTAATGTGTACTTCGTGCCAGCAGAGGGCGCTGAGTGCACGTTATGGCATTGTCGAACTTAAAAACCTTCTACCCACAGGTCTTAGAAGATGACCTGGTTTTTATTGCATCTTCTCTCGTCTAACTGCAGCAGACATGCTGACTGATCTGGACTCACACTGAACTCCTCACCTACACACTGTTCAGGCTGGTGATGACATCAGTCCGTTACCATGGTGAGGAGTTACGACTCTGTTGTGATCATGTTGCCACACTTAAAGGGATTTTCCTTCATGATAATTAAAACAGCTGACCTCGGCATCGTAGGCTAAGCCATCAGTCTCCAACACACAACCATCAACCACGAACAGCCTTAGTGTGACTGAGGTACATTACCCCTGCTATTTTTACTGTTTCTTAAAGAAATGTCCACCTCCGTAGATTCTCCGTTTAACCAGGATGATTTGATTCCTTTTTAACTAGCAGAGCTCCAGTTGGCCAGTGCATGTTTTCTAAAATGTGAAACAGAACAAATAAAAACAGATATTCAATAAAAAGCAGCAGTTTATTAAAAGTAATGACTGGTTTTTGATCAGGAACGTCCTTCTTTAATTTTGGCAGAGTTGTTGTATCTTTCCTGCCAATTCCAAGCAGTGCAGGATCCGGACTCCCTCCCTCTGGAGCTCATCTGGAGCCACTTGGCCTGAAAGCTTGGTGCAGAAGAGAATCAAGTCTTGCATGAAGAGTCCCACGGTCCCTCTGGGAGCAGATGGGATTTGGGTCACAGTGCAGGAGTCAAAAACAAAGTTGACCTTCTTTGACCTGGGAAGCCCCGCTCGTCGTTCTTCGGTCCACGTTAAAGGCCTAGAAGGACAAAGATGGCTGCTTAGATCCTGTTTTATTCATCATGACTGAATTCAAACAAACACCATCTCAAGCAGCTCTACTGAAAGGTCCAAAGGTCCAAATCAAAAATCTCAAATCCTGTCTGAAAATAACTCCATCTAACACACAGACTCTAATCTCCCTTTAGTAGCTCAGTGAATAAGAATCTGGACACCTGTAAATAATCATGGTGAGCCACCACTTCCAAAAATGTCAGGGCCGTTTTTTGGTCCCAGGCCAGCCCTAAGCTACACTTTTGGTGCGATTTAAAAGCAATAACTGGTCAGCCTGAAAAAGCCTCAAGAGCATCTCTGGACATCAAGTGTTTGGGTCTTCAGTGGTTCAACATCACGTCCTTCCGTTTATATAAATAGCTGCTATAAGCTGGGTGTGTTTTAGTGGTAAATACAGTAACGAGTGTCATCTCTCACTTGTTATTAGAGGTTAGCAGCTGTGCAGTCATCTTGCTGTAACCTCGAGTTGAATCCTCCTCCAAGGTTGCTGCTGTGACTGAAAGTTGACCAAACAGGTCAACTAGCCAGGTGAGGCGAGCGATGCCGCTGAACGCTGGGAAACCAAATCCAGGCTTCAGAGACTCACCTGGGAAGTATTAGGATCAGCAACATGTCAACGAACAGCAGAGTTTTAGGGGTCAAAAGTCTTAAAAATGTAGGGGAAAAGTTAGAGCAGAATCTTTTTCATCATAATAAATGTGTTTTCTTACAACGTTCAATAAACCTGAACTGTTTTGGAGCAAAGCACACGTCTGCTTATATTCAACAATGGCTTGAATTTTCTGCAAAGGTCATTTCCCATCTTAAGACAGCATGCTGAGGTCCATTAGTGCTGTTTAGGTCGGAGCTGGTTCCTACACCCAGGGGTTTACTGTATTTTTATTAACTATTTGCCAACTGTAACAACACAGTTAGGCACCAAGTTCATTCTTTTCATGACCCAAATTCACAACCCTTATTTCAGAAGGACTGGAAAACAAATAGTTTTCAGCTGCAGTCACTCTCACTCTACAAATATTTTTTACAAAGATTAACCTAACCTTGAATTATCAGAGGATCTAGGGGGTTAGGGTAGGGACGGGGTCAGGTAAGGTAAGGTAAAGCAGTGATCCTCACGGTGGGCTGGACCCGGTTTTTGAGAATATTTAAGTTAATTGTTCGGGCAGCGTCGGGTTCAGACAGAGTCAGGGGAGAGAAAATCTCGTGTCTGGGACTTGGACAAGCGCCCTGTCTGATGGTGTTACATCAGAGTGCGCGACAGGCAGCAGCAGCATTCATAATACAAGCATCACATTGTTATTCATATTTCTCATGGTTACCTGGTGACTAAAATAGTGCACATTTATTTTCAGGCTGTGGTAAATGTGCTGACTCAACGCTCCTGTTCCAGCTGGTCGGTCTAAAGAACAAATGCAGACTTTAAATGTGATCTAGGTCATTTTCAAACATGCTAGCTATTTTACACCAACACGTCTCAGAGCTCTCACCCCTCCCCCACATTATTGAGTTCTTTCATTTTTCTTTTAATTGCCACAATATATTTATAGCTATACTATATTAGAACGTTGTTAAGAGGCATGAAAACAACTTTTTAAGATGATTTGTTTTGTAAATTACCTATAGCACCTTTAAATTGTGACATCATCATCATTATTATTATTATTAAAAGATTATTTTATTAGTTTTACATTTGTTCGTGTGGTTTTTAGTTTTAATAAGTGTTTGAGTTGATTGTAAAGTATTGTGCTGTGTGTGGAATTTTTTTCCATCCTCCAATAAAACAACAATACTCGGGTCGGGTCCAGTTTTTAATGTGACCACGTCGGGCCGGGCCAGTCCAGGGTGCTCATTTATAAAACTTTGCGTAGAATCCGTACTAAAACTTGCTTAAGCTCAGCAAAAAATTTTCAGTTACGCAAATTCCATTTCCGATTTATAAAACCCTGCAGACGCACAGATCCACTATTCTGCTTTATAAATCGCTCTCATGCGTAGAACTGTTCTCAGCTGTTTGTGGGTCAGAACCCTCCTCCTACACACCCACATTCTACCATATACGGTCAATGCAAAGTACCTCATGAGTAATTTCATATGCATAAGCCGGTGGGTTTCTGGCTTTTAACAGTAAATCGTCACAACGGAGATGTTTAGAAAACGTGATTTTACAGAGGCTGAAACTCCAGGTGCTTGTGGTGAAGTGGATGGACGGGAAAATGTTTTATTTGGTGGTGAAATGTTGACGGATTACGAACACGGAAGTGCTCCGAGAGACGTCTCGCTGCAGCATCTGCTGTCAGACTGACAGAGAGATGGTGTAGATCTAAGATCTAGAGAAACGTTTAATGACAACATTTAATGGAATCCAAAGGAGAAGACACGTCATGTTGTTCATCCTATTAAACAGTCAACCTGTTGGATCAATCGCTGGTTGAAGGGAACCTGAACGGCCGGTGACACCGGGTTTTACTGGTTCCTCTGTTGATCTAATACTGGACCCAGTTGATCCATAGGATGCTCTAATGAATCTATCAGCTGATCGATCATCCAGTCATTATCTAGAAATCTCTAAAAACTCTCTCCCATTCATCCGGAGTCTGCCTGCTGGCTGAGCTGCAGCACATTCCAGCGCATTACGCACAAGTGTCCCTGCAGGATTCCTAAGTCTCAGGAATCACAATTAATGCACCAATAAGTGCAGCTGTTATATAATCTGAAGACGACTGGATGAACAGAATGGGATATTTTTCAAAAACACGACATATTTTCATTCAGATTTTAATTTTTATTCTTTTTAGAGACAGGATTGTTGGTTCTGTGTTTGCGAGGGTCTACAAGTCTTTATTCAACATTTTTCATCTCACCAGCTGCTCTGACAGGTTTCACGTCTCCAACATGTGCTTATGCAAGGTCTAAAGTTTGCTTAGAGTTGCGCATATTTTTCCGTTACATTTTCTTTTATAAATCCCAAATTTTGCGTAAAAAGTGACCTACGCAACTGTTTGGCCCATTTTGTGCGTAAGCAAGTTTTATAAATGAGCACCCTGATCATTTCAGGTTCAGGCTAAATTATTCAAGGATATGTCACCATCTTCAAAGACAGAAGGTATATCTGAAGAAGCTCTGTCCCTTTGAAGCATCAGATTTTATATTGTTTGAACATTGATCAGTTAGGAAATGGTTAGGTTAGGTTGAGGGTTAGGGTTAATTATACAGTGGTTATAGTTAGTGAAGGGTTATTGTTGGGTCAAGGCACCTGACCTAGACCCTGTCACCTAAACCCTGACCCATCTAAAGAAGGTACAAAGATAAAATACAACTCAAAGGAACTTTTAGGCTCACCTGTAAAATAAAGAGATCCTTCCTGCAGGACTTTCCCATCCACCTCCTTCTTCAGTAGTTTGTAATCCTCAGTCAGCAGCTCGATGTGTTCTTCATGTAGAATCAGTCCTGACACACACACACACACACACACACACACACACACACACACGCTATTCTATTGTTGCTTAGGAAATGAAATCAGGATTTTTTTCAGGCAGTTTTTAGATGCAATTCAAAAAACATTTTGATACTCAGGGCCGCGTTAACGGAATATTTTCAGTCATTTACTGATTTTTTAAAACTTTGACAGACAAATCTTAAGGCTGTCCGTCATTTTGACAGATTACAATTCACACCCTGTGTGTGTGTGTGTGTGTGTGTGTGTGTGTGTGTGTGTGTGTGTGTGTGTGTGTGTGTGTGTGTGTGTGTGTGTGTGTGTGTGTGTGTGTGTGTGTGTGTGTGTGTGTGTGTGTGTGTGTGTGTGTGTGTGTGTGTGTGTGTGTGTGTGTGTGTGTGTGTGTGTGTGTGTGTGTGTGTGTGTGTGTGTGTGTGTGTGTGTGTGTGTGTGTGTGTGTGTGTGTGTGTGTGTGTGTGTGTGTGTGTGTGTGTGTGTGTGTGTGTGTGTGGGTGTGTGTGTGTGTGTGTGTGTGTGTGTGTGTGTGTGTGTGTGTGTGTGTGTGTGTGTGTGTGTTTGTGTGTGTGTTTTTGTGTGTGTGTGTGTGTGTGTGTGTGTGTGTGTGTGTGTGTGTGTGTGTGTGTGTGTGTGTGTGTGTGTGTGTGTGTGTGTGTGTGTGTGTGTGTGTGTGTGTGTGTGTGTGTGTGTGTGTGTGTGTGTGTGTGTGTGGTCACGCACTGTCTGACCACGCAGACTGGAGTATAATGACAGCGAGGAGCAGCTGTGTGTAATGACGGGATCTCGCCTCGTCTTCTTCCACTTATCCGGCTCCAGGTAGCGGGCCGGGAGCAGCGTCAGTAGGAAATCCCAGACCGCCCACTCCCCAGCCTCCCCCACCACCCAACAGGACTTGCCTGAACCGCCTCAACTGGTTCCAGAGCAGCGGTTCTACTCCGAGTCTCTCCTGAATGTTCGAGCTCCTCACCCGATCTCTAAGGCTGACCACTTGTACCCGTGATCTCGTTCTTTCAGTCATTACTTAAAGCTCATGACCAGGTGAGGACTGGGAGGTAGATCGACCGGTGAATAGAGAGCCGTCTGGTTCAGCTCCCTCTTTACCACCACAGGCCAGTTCAGCGTCGTATCCCTGCAGACATTGCCCTGATCCTCCTCTATATAGTGATGTTTGATGTTTTGTGGCGCTCATGTTGACGTTCCTGATTTGTTTGAAAACGGCTGATCTACGGGTTGCTGTGGTAACGAGGCAGCGTGGGGTGTGTGACAGCTGGAGGAGCGAGAGAGAGTCCAGACCCAGAAAACTACGTGGTTTTTGTAACGCGGCGACAGCCGACAGTCTTCCTGTTAGTAAATAAAACCACGAGGTTTGGAAAAACTGTGTGAGAGACCATTACAATATTATTTAAAATGAATGAAAAGTAAATAATGTTGAAAATGTCGTTATATTTTTTTATTAATAAGTGACGGATAAAAATGGATTATGACTGGATTTTTAATTACCCTGTCAGTCAAAATGACTGATTACGAAAAAGTCTAGCGTGACCTCTGTTTGATACTGAACTAAAATAATCAGAGTTCATCACAGCTGACTGCTGCAGGTCAATCCATCCCTCTGCCGGAAGCAGCCAGACTCTGTTAGAATTAAAGGTAAGAGTTAAGGCTGGGGTTAGGGCTAAGTTTAGGATTAGAGATAACCTGCCTGTAGCTTCAGACACATTAAAGCTAGATACAGTTTAAAACCGGTCAGAGTTTATCATACAGGACCAACCACTGAGTGTTAAGATTAGACTAGTTTATTACTAGATACTAGGGGTCAATTACTGACCATTGTCCTTGTTTAAAGGACATCTGGGGAAGTCCCCTGATTGGCTGGAGCCTCTAAACAACACAAGTGCTGTTATGGAAAATTTAAATGATGACATTTTGAAATGAGCAGTTATGTTGAATCATGTAATGGTTGATAGCTAATCGGTGAATAGAGACAATGCTGTGTTTAAACAGCAGCAACATGTCTGCCTGTCGGACAACATGTTTAGTGATCATAAGGTAACAGCTTGTACTTTTAATGTTCTGATCAGAATGTTTATTTACTTATTAATAGGGAGGATGACTCTCCCTCAGGGGGTCCTCCATTACATCAAAGACAGGAAGAACAAATGAACAAGACAGCAGATCAAAGATCACAGTCAAAGACACACAACTACCAACACATTCACACACACACCCGAACACACACCGGCTCACTATGCTCCAACCCACCCACAACAAACATGAAAGAAAGAATGTTACTTCCTCTAGTTGAGACCAGGTCAGGGTTTAATCGTTAAAAAACTGATCGGAAAGTTAGATAAATTCAGGGTTTATTGTTTTTGTTTATTTAAATGAGAAAATGGTTTCTAAACTCAGTCTAGTTTGTTCTCTACAACACTCATACCTACAGGTTCAACTTTACTTTACATGTGCATGTATTTAATATTTGTTATTTAAGGTTTCATGAATCTCAAATTACAAATTATATAGATGTAATCATTTATAAAGATTTTGTTTTTTGCATAAAGTCAACATTACTGCTCATATAGGTAAACATTTAATAGCTCAGACTTTATAACTAAAGTGTAAGGTAATGTTTGATTTTAGGTTTCAGTAGGTCTGCAGTACGTAGCCTATTAAAGCTAGCCTCATGCACATTAAGCTTATTTACTCCAGGAGATTAAATCAGATGCAGCAGCCAAAGTGGGAACTAAACAGTCAAAATGGTAGGAGGAGCATACGAGTCCACCTGAAGCAGACAGCTTCTGTTCAAGCCCAGAAACCAAAGTTACAAATGAAACAAAAGTACGGTTCAGTGGAGAGAGGGACTGACCTGGAACTGCTGACAAATTGCTGTTTTTTAGCAGAACTCTGAGCTACACAGAGAACCTACAGTATGTGATGAATGATTAGTACTACTTTGTCTTAGTACCTTTGTTTTGGGCCAACTCACAGAGCTCCTCAGCAGCGCTGTAGGACAGGGTCATGGGATACTCCACACAGACGTGTTTTCCTGCCTGCAGAAACCTTCTGAAAAACGAAACGAAAAGAAGCGTTACTGGAAAAAGAGTTTTTAGAACTGTATTTAGACAAGGACAGATATAAAACGTAGCTTAACAATCATACACCTGACCATTCCTACACCAGAGTCCCTGACCCTCCTGATACCAGAGTCCCTGACCCTCCTGATTCCAGAGTCCCTGACCCTCCTGATACCAGAGTCCCTGACCCTTCTGATACCAGAGTCTCTGACCCTCCTGACACCAGAGTCCCTGACCCTCCTGATACCAGAGTCTCTGACCCTCCTGATTCCAGAGTCCCTGACCCTCCTGATACCAGAGTCTCTGACCCTCCTGATACCAGAGTCTCTGACCCTCCTGATACCAGAGTCCCTGACCCTTCTGATACCAGAGTTTCTGACCCTCCTGACACCAGAGTCTCTGACCCTCCTGATACCAGAGTCCCTGACCCTCCTGATACCAGAGTCCCTGACCCTCCTGATACCAGAGTCTCTGACCCTCCTGATACCAGAGTCTCTGACCCTCCTGATACCAGAGTCCCTGACCCTTCTGATACCAGAGTTTCTGACCCTCCTGACACCAGAGTCTCTGACCCTCCTGATACCAGAGTCCCTGACCCTCCTGATACCAGAGTCCCTGACCCTCCTGATACCAGAGTCTCTGACCCTCCTGATACCAGAGTCTCTGACCCTCCTGATACCAGAGTCCCTGACCCTCCTGATTCCAGAGTCCCTGACCCTCCTGATACCAGAGTCCCTGACCCTTCTGATACCAGAGTCTCTGACCCTCCTGACACCAGAGTCCCTGACCCTCCTGATTCCAGAGTCTCTGACCCTCCTGATTCCAGAGTCCCTGACCCTCCTGATACCAGAGTCTCTGACCCTCCTGATACCAGAGTCTCTGACCCTCCTGATACCAGAGTCCCTGACCCTCCTGATACCAGAGTCTCTGACCCTCCTGACACCAGAGTCTCTGACCCTCCTGATACCAGAGTCCCTGACCCTCCTGATACCAGAGTCCCTGACCCTCCTGATACCAGAGTCTCTGACCCTCCTGATACCAGAGTCTCTGACCCTCCTGACACCAGAGTCCCTGACCCTCCTGATACCAGAGTCTCTGACCCTCCTGATACCAGAGTCTCTGACCCTCCTGACACCAGAGTCCCTGACCCTCCTGATACCAGAGTCCCTGACCCTCCTGATACCAGAGTCCCTGACCCTCCTGATACCAGAGTCCCTGACCCTCCTGATACCAGAGTCCCTGACCCTCCTAACAATGTTCTGAGTTGAGCTGTTTGATATTAAATCAAGAAGACTGGATAATATATTTCAGTTGAAAATACTTTTAAAATTATTTTCTCAGTTCCATAATAGTCCACTAATACATTAAGTGGTATGAATTGTTTTTTCTGTATTGTAGTCTATGAGCTAGTTGTAAAAGCTTGAAACTTCCAGGCTACCAGTCTTCAGTCCTCTGCAGGGTTTTTAATCTTCTGTGAGGCGGTTTAGATTTACTTTGCTGTTTCAGGACCTGGATGACTTGCTGTCATTGATGAAACCATGAATTCTGTTTTCTATCAGAAGAATGTCTGACCTTTGACCTTAAACCTAAGGACCTTTGACCTTAAACAGGTCATCAGGGTTTCCCTCACTGCTTTATAAGCCTGGTGGCCCACCGGACTAAGCCTCAGAACCTGAGTGAGTCTGTACCAGTCCAGGATTGTCCCAGAGGAAAGCTAACAGTGGCTAACAGCTGCTAACTGTGGCTAAAGTGAGCTAGTTCCGCTCTGTCTGGTCGGCTCTCTCTCTCTAGTTGTAGTCCGTATGACAGACGTGGGCTTCTCTACCACCAGGCGTAGCAAGTTTTCTGGGGGAAACCCTGGGTCATTCATATTGGAAAGCCCTCTAATGAAGCTGAACTGAAACAATTCTGTAAAGAAGAGTGAAACTAAATTCCTCCACAGAGACGTGAGAGACGGGGGCGGTTTTTGGGGCCGGGAGGGGTGGGGTTCGGGGCTTTACCCCCCTGACAACAAGCCTGACCCCCCTGTGGCCTCCTGCCAAGTGCTGGGAGTTTTAGAATGTGCCCCTCCAAAAAAGCAGCTGGCCCCAGCCTGATCTCTCTGATGTTGGTCTAGAACCGCCACTGGTGAGAGACTCATCACTAGTTGTTATAACAAACACTGGATTGTAGTTGCTGCCTCCAGGAGTGTTACAACATGCTATTAGGTTTAGGGGCAATAACTTTTCACATTAGCAGGTTGGTTTGAATAGATTGTTTTTCTTTAAACAATAAAATCATCATTTGAAAACTTTATTTATATTTACTCAGTTTATCTGATCCAAAACATTTAAGTGTGACGAGTCATCAAAGAAATCTGTAAGGGGCAATTACTTTACAGCACTGTAGGTAACCAGTAACCTATTTTACCTATAAATAGCTGACCAGTACTTCCTGATGGATGTGGTTGTTGCGTATGTATTCTGTTTGCATGCCGTGTCCAGTACCTGATGTAGTCTTCATGGGACTCGTTCTCAGTGCAGATGATGGCAGCGTGGATGTCCTGCCTGCTAACAGCCTCCTCTAGTGAGATCTGACTCACTTCCTGATGACTGTTCAGTCTTCTCCTGTTCAAAAACACATCAACACAATCACAAATGTGACAACAAACAAACTCATTTAGGTGGACATTTTTGTCATTTTATGCTATTTTTTTCCTCCATCTGTCCATCATATTGGTTATAATTTTTTTGCATATAGACAATTTTTTGCAACATAGGCTCTCAACATTTTTATTAATAGACCAATGGTACACTGTGAAAACATTTATACTCCCTAAAAAGAAGAGTTTTAGTTTCCTCAAGATGAATTAAATTATTTAAGAGTTCCTCCACCCCCCGCCTGACCTGTTGGCAAACTGAAGGTCTAGTTTGGGGGTGCCCAATATGTCGATCACAACTGGACACTGCTGGTAGATCCTGTGACACCCCCACCCACCGACCGCAGTCATGTCACGAAACCTCAGTTAACTGGGCGACGCAAAGAAGTGCTCAAGCGGTTGCAGACACACATACTGCAGCGCCAGCAAGCACCAACCTCCCCCCAAATGGGCCTTGTCCCACTTTGTTATTGTTGAGGTATCTGATCTGTTGCAAGCTATGGTCACAAAGTTGCTAGTGCAAGTTGCGGTGTTGTCACCCCCGGAGATGCTGGTGGACTTCAGAGGTTAGGGAAGCCACCAAGTTGAAGGAGGAGACCTACAGGACATGGCTGGAATGTGCAGAAAGCAGCAGACCGGTACCAGAGGGAAAAGTGATGCACAGCAGTTTATGTTTTTGAGACAAAAAGAAGAAACAAAACACCTTGGGATTCCAAAGAGCTGGTATAAGTGGCTGGAGAAAGAGCAGTCTGGGGTTCCTCATTACAGCTGCTGCCTCCACAACCCAGATAAGGGAAAAGGACGAAAAGGTTTACGTCTTAAAATTGGTTGGAAATGGTCGAGATAGAACCCTGGATCTGTCTTTATCACAGCAAGGAGGCTAGTAATGCAATCATTTCCCCAACCCAGCCAGGCTGATACCTCCCCCAACACAAACACAAACACACACACACTCTGTTACCCTGAACAGAATGAAGTGGGTCAAAGTGTGGGTCATTCTTATTCCAGAATGTTTTACTTCCATTTAGGATCAGCTAATGCACAGGACCCACAGTCCCAATCCTCTTTAAGGGACGATGCTCTGTTGGAACAAGCACAGAGCCTCCCAGGATAACAGCTTTAGTTTAATGATTGTCTACATTTTTCAAAACAACTGTGCTGCCATAAAAACTCAAAGCCTGAACTAAGACTCATGCTCAGATGAAGCGAGAGCTTATTTATAATTGTTATTTACTGTATTGACCCGAAAATAGGACGACCCAGATTATAAGACAACCCCCCTTTCTAAGACTAATCTTCAGAATAAAGACTAAAGTCACTTTTTAAAGAAACTATTTTTATTGAAATTTTGAGAAAGTCATGTAAAAATACCGTAATTACAGACTGCTTTAAAATTGACCTATTAATCAGGGGTTAAAGTTCTCCGTCGTGGCGATGCATTTCCATCAATTGGAGAGAAAAAAAAAGAGAAAAAAGTTCCATCAAATCTCCTTATCGCTCTTCTTCTCGCGCTCAGTAGTCTCTCTCTCTCTCTCTTTTCTCTCTCTCTTTTCTCTCTCTCTCTCTCTCTCTCTCTCTCTCTCTCTCTCTCCCTCCCTCTCTCTCCCTGTGTGTGGCGCAAATGAAGATACGTGAGAATAGTGAAGGTCATGGGTCTAGATTTAGCGTGGACGGAGGTGACGTGTCCCCACCAATAACTCGATCTAAGGGTACAGAATTTGCACTGCGTCCCCACCAATAACACGTGCAGCGCCAGTCCAGGTGCTGTGCAGCTGAGCGAGGACCTGTGTCCAGGGGAAGGAGGCGTGTGTGGATCAACCGGCGCAAGCCCTCCACTTGGACAGAAGTCCGCGCCAAGCCGCTCACCTGCCCTGGGTCTGGAAGTGGACCGGGCTGGACTGGCCATCGGGCATCTTAATCTTCAATGTGCTGGTAACTTTGGGCTGGTCCAGTCCGGTCCAGACCTGTTGCTGCCACCTTTACAAAAGGCCTCTGCTGTTGTGGTCGTGTAATGACTCCAAACAACTAGACCCTGATTAAGACGACTCCGCATTTTTACATTATTTTGAACAAAAAAACCTCGTCGTATATTCGGGTCAATACAGTTTAACAGTTAATCATGGGATTTCTCTGGGTGAATGAAAGGTTTGCAGTTAGCGAGCTTAATGTCTGTATTACCTGGAAACAAACCCTCGGAGTGCAAGCTTCTCAGCAGGACTGCCAGGTAGCGGAGTCAACAGGTCTCTGATCCGAGCCTGACCTGCTAGGCCAACGCCCACCACCACCGTCCCCAGCATATCGACTGGGAAACAGAAAACAGAACAAATTAATTCACTCAGCCACTTCTCAAATGAAAACATGACCTGCTGGGTGACAAGCTTCAGTCATGAGGTTTGATTAACTCCTAGGAGTCTCAGCACCAGAAATGTTTAGATACTTGAACCAAGTCCTCAACGACAGCAGGATGAGAATTAAAATAAATGTGTGGATTGTTAAAACCAATAAATGAACCTGGAGATGCTTTTAGTGATTAGGACTGACTTTCTGATTAGTCAATTTCATTATTACAGCTTCTGAACATCAGACAAGATTTAATAAATATTAATTTCATTTAATTATTCGAGTGATTTATAGGACAGAATCAGAGGGAAAATAAAGTCTCAGAAGGTTCTGACTCGACCCAAACAGCAACAGGTAAAACCTCACTGATTTACAGAAACGTTTCTCTGTTTATGTCTGGTTAAAGTTTGAGAAAAAAGCCAGAGTCTTAGTAAAACGTTAAACACTGATGGCTGGTTTAATACAGGTTTAAACTTTGTCCTTTGAGCTCTGTGAAAGATACACAACGACCAAGGCAGCTTGTTCCAAGGGACTATGGGCTTGTTTATTTTATAAATTCACACAGCATCCATCTGTCAACAACAGCAGAGCTAAGGCATGAAGCCCCGCCCCCCTCTGCCTCTGATTGGCTAGTGTTGGTTAGTCTGTGTCATTCATTGTGCTCCCTTGTAAACACATGTAACACCACACTAACCCGATGGATGAGAACATATAAACAATCCCAGGAAAGAAGTGGACAAAATATAAAAAACTGTATAACAAACTGGAGAAAAGAGACTATATTATAAAACATATATAAGGCCCAGCATGAGTTCAGAGGACCAACAAGACGTTTAGTGTTAACAACACAGCTAAACACAACACCGGTGTTTAGAATTAAACGGTTCGGAGGACTCAGATAACAGCCCGGTAACGGGTTCAAACACAAAACTGAGCGAAAACGCGCCGTTTGATGGTTTTAAACCGAGTGGAGCCGCTATTTGAGCGATAAACTGCTGAGTCACGTTTAGTCGAGCTGATTCTTACCTTTAGCGCTGCTAGCAGCGATGATTCACAGCAGAACGGACACACGCAGCTACTAGCTACACCTCACCGACAGCTGGAGCTACTAGCTACACCTCACGGACCGGAGCTCAGAACCCTGACCCGCACTCTCAGAACCCCACGCTCTGAAGACACAACAGCACCAGGCTTCTGCCCGTGGACATCGTCACGCGTTTGACGCATGCGCATAGAAACAACCTTTTATAACATGTATTTTTGTTTTTCTGGTTTTGTTGTTCTTCGCATTTGACAAAATTACACTAAAAATATATGAAGTTTTAGTAACTTATTTTACTTATTAAACGTACAAAGTTATATTAGTAATGTCAATGTTTGTTATTTCTCCAGTCTTAGTCATTCAAATTTATATAGAATAGAATAGAATAGAATCGAATAGAATAGAATAGAATAGAATAGAATGACTTTATTGATCCCACAGTGGGGAAATTCACTTGTCACAGCAGCATACACAAGAGAATAAAAAGCAAGTAAATGACACACACTAATGTCACATGATGACACAGAGACAATATAAGAGGATGAGATAAAATACAGATGTGAATTTACAGGGCTGTACAGAAATCAACTGATATTGGAATATCAATATAAAAACAATAGTGAATTTACAAACTGTATAGAAAATTGTTGTGTACAGAATCATGTTATAACCATTCTTGGGGTCACTGTTTTATTGAGCTAATCACATTTATCACATTTATGGGTAAATCACCTTTTATGAGTTATTATATGTTTCACGTTGTCTGTATGATCATGTATTAATCTATATAATGCTGAGTTTATATGTAATCACTTTGAGTCACTGTTTGATCGTATTTATCACCACACAGGAAGAACTGCATGTTATGTTTAACCATTTGACTAAGGGTTATTATGTGTACTCATGTATTTACTTAGATAATCAGAAATAGTTAGGAACACTTACAGAAATATCACAAAGAACTCAAAGTTCTTCACTCACATCAAGAACAGTAAGATAACACTTCACACATTTGGGAGTCTGAATAGTTCACTCTCACTCACAGGAGATAGAACAAACACACACACACACTCACATCGAGGTCAGGAGAGGAGAGCACTCACACAGACAGAGGTCAACACTTTAATTTATGCATCCTAAATCACGGAAGTAATGGTAGAGCACCCTCACATAGTTTGTACACTCACATAAGTATTTACACTAACATAATAACTACACTCACATAGTATTAGAACTTTGGTAGAATAGAGCAAAGCAAAATCTCAGGGTAAAACATTATACTTTAGAGTTTCAGTCTAATCAGGTTTGGTGTGACATGTACAACAGGTCTGGGGGAGGGCGATCTCCTGGCCTTGGGAGCAGAGCAGGATGCCAGAGTAACAGATAGTTCCCAGGCCTAACGAAGGATAGCGAATCTTCTGTCTGTCTGATAGGAAACTGAGAGTCTTGTTATTCTGTGATGCTATTGTAGATTGTAAGGGATGAGGGACCGCCCCTCATTGGATAGGAAAACCCACATTCTTACCCTGTGATGCTATAAAGTGTATGCTCTGAAGGACTGGCCTTCAGAGAGTGGCTGAAACAACAGAACTCTCTCCTTCTGCAGAAGTATATTAAACTGGTGTGTTTAACTATAACGAGTGTGATTTGTCTTCCTGGATAGTTTCAGACTTGTAGAACTGGGTAAAGGTGAACGAGGGGATTTCTTGACCCCTGCTCACAATAAAAGCCTTAACATGCTGCAGACAAGAACTTAATAATTTGTTAACACATAATGTAGAGGGGGCGTTACGGTTCGGTTCGCTAATCAAAGATATTATGAATCAGGAAACCGTACAATTTTGAACTGAAGGCCTCATTTCTCTCTTCTCTTCTGGGCTGAATGGAGAAGGTGAGCAGCAGCATGCATGTTTCAGCACTTACACCTATGTTATTTTAATATGATAGTAATATTTACTCTCAAATAAACATTTATATCGCATGACACAGTTCATAATTTGTTAGCAAGTGCCCGAAATTGTTGAGACCATTTAATGGGAGGGGTGGAGGGGCTTCATATATTTAAAACAATGAGCTGTGGACAATTATTTTGTATTATGTTTATTATATGTAGGTATTTTTGTGTAAAACTGGTTATGTGCATATAATGTAAGAAAAATGTCTAAGAGAAAGACAAGCATCTCAGTGCCCTATAAACTGTGTGTTGGGTTGGAGGAGAAAGACTCTGTCCCTTTAATTGTTTTGGAACTCCTTGAAGAAGAGAAGAAGTCATCAAATAGACCTGGAGCACCTGTGTGACTCTAAGCAGCAGCTGCAGACACAGACAGCCTCAGAGACACAGAGGAACAGGAATCAACTTCAAACTCAACCAGGAAGATCCGACTGGTAAAGAAACATTCTTTATTTGTTGGATTAATGAATGAAATCAAATGAAACTGGACTTGAATTTTAGATATTGACTTTGTTTATTGAAGATGAATTATGTCTAAGTTGATGTTTGTTTAAGGTAATATAACTAAAGTCAACCTTGGAACAACTAAAGTCAATTTAGTTCAGAAAAGTGATTAAATGAACTTTGTATTGTGATTTGAAAATATTGTCTATTGTAAATGTATGTGTTCTTTGTTGTTAGGTGCTCAAAATAATAAACTTGAAACATCTTCATTAAATCTTAAAAAATAAGAAGAGAAAGACAGAGCTGTCCCATGTGTTCTTCCTGGTTGGACACGCTCTTTTGTGCTCCACAACGTGGGCTAAACTGTACGCAATACTGTCTTCTAGGTCAATAACCACAACTTACTAATGAAATATAAAATGTTAATTTTATGCCATCTGATGTCAGATAAGTAGACTGTGTGTTAGTGTTGATGGTAACATACATTGTTTTTCTAGATGTGACCATGCAGGGGGACAGTGGACATGTTCTGACAGGTAAGTATTTGAAACTATTACACTCTGCTACATCCTAATGCATGGTCAGATAACTTACTACTAAATACTTCACCACAGAAGTATTTAGCACATTTCTGTCTCATGACAAATTGTTTACTTTTTAAAAGACATTGCCGTCCAAAAGATGACTGACATGCTTGCCCGGGTACTAGTGGTTGTGAAGGACCAGTAGCAGCAACAACACAACAGATCTTCCCCGTTCAGCTGCCAGTCACCATGACGATGACTTCAATGAGACTGAAGAGCTGCCTGCATCCTGCTGCTCCTGATGTTGGACTTCAAAGAGCCGAAACAGAGTTTGATGCTTGAAGTTGATGTATATATTTTTTAATTCAGATATTTATTTTATAAATTCCCTTCCTTATGGTCTAAGGGAAATGAAGATGCAGCAGCAGCTGCTACAAGCACAAACCTCAGCGTCACCGACCCGCCTACTGTTTAGTTTAGTCCTCTTTAGACTCAACTCCTTGTAGGCTGTTGTCACCATTTAGCATTAAACCATGAAGTGACCAGATGGAGTGTTAGGATTAGTACTTTCCTAGAAGTGTCTTCTGCCTTAAGGTGGAGGATCTACAGGTAGTGAGTCATATCATTACATACTAAAGCTGAATATTACAGATGTGTTATATTAATACTAGCTAAGGTTTAAAAACAAGATTTATAAATGATTCGTATTATTTTAAATGTCAGGTTTCACCTCCTTTAACTGGTAGCTCAAACAGATGGAATACCACATTTTAGTCCCTTTATCTCATTATTTAGCACCGAGTGTCATTTTAAAAACAATTATTATAACCTTTACTGGATTAAAATTTATTGAACAGTTTTTTTTAATTTTTGTACTTTTATAAACTTTTTAATAAACCCTGTTAAAAAACAGTCAGGCGAGTTCTTTGTCCAAACAGGCACAAAACACGAGGACGTCACCTCTCCCTGTTCCTCCAGGGTCAGCTCTGGACCTCTCTTATCATAGGTCTGGTTACCGTGGTAACCAAAGACTGCTCCCTTCATATCTTCTCGTCTTTCTTCTACGTAGTCACATTTGATCCTCCTAACAGCTCTGTTCCTGTTCCACATATTTTAATATGAGCCCTGGTTACTGGTTTGTTTTAAGAACATAAAGTTTGTCATCTTGTTCTTAGCTGTTGACACAATGTCTTTTTAAAACTAGAATATTTGTTCAAATGTTCACAAGTTATTTTAAAACCCCCACAATGTACAAGTGATCAAATATGGTCACTTCCCCTATGAAGGGTAGAGTTTATCTGCTGTAAACGCTAACTTCTTATCAAGTGTTGTTTTCTGTTTCTGTCACTTATTTATGTTGTTCTTAAAGACATCAACAGCAAATGTAAATTCCTGAATAATTAATAATCAAACCTACAAACACCTGAACACTCCAGCAGGACCTTTATTGAACTGAACTCTCGCTGCGCTTCAACACTTGTGTTTGTTCTAGTTGCAGCTGCAGCAGCAGATTGAGTGAGGTAGGAGTGGTGTCAGCTGCTCCATCAGCATCGTCCTCTGTAGAGCAGAAGTCCTGAGTTCAAACCTTCCTCCAGCCTCAGCCTCCCAGTAGTTTGGATTACTGGGTGAGTCAACAGCCCTGGTGAGAAACAGCCAATCAGAGAGGAGATTTAACCATCACATGACATCATGAAAAACCAGCAGAGCTGATGTCTGATCAGGTAACATTTTACAGTCACACATGTGAGTCTAAAGCCTGGGTCCTACAGTAAACATCACAGCACTAAATGCACCACATCATGTCGGTTCAATCAGCAAGGCACCGCAGGGATTCGAACCCCGTCTCTTTAGAGAGTACCGTTACCAGAGCCTTTTGCTTTTTTGTGATGACATGAACAGGAGAAGCAAAACCTGCACCAATAGGCAATTCAGTTGAAGTCTTTGAAATCTGCAAGCAGATCCAACCGACTTCAAAGAATGCTGTCTCGATGCAGTAAAACGAAACCTACGCTTTTTTGTTTCTGGGTGTGTTAAGGTTTTTTTGTTTTTTATTTTATTTTTTTTGTTGTTTTTATTTTTTATNAAATATGTCCACAAGAGGGCACTGTTATTCAGCTGGAGAGACCGTGGTGTCATGAGTAAATATGTCCACCAGAGGGCGCCGTTACTCAGCGGAAGAGAATATGGTGTCATGAGTAAATATGTCCACAAGAGGGCACTGTTATTCAGCTGGAGAGACCGTGGTGTCATGAGTAAATATGTCCACAAGAGGGCAGTGTTATTCAGCTGAAGAGACCATGGTATCACGAGTAAATATGTCCACAAGAGGGCAGTGTTATTCAGCTGAAGAGACCATGGTGTCATGTGTAAATATATCCACAAGAGGGCACTGTTATTCAGCTGGAGAGACCATGGTGTCATGAGTAAATATGTCCACAAGAGGGCAGTGTTATTCAGCTGAAGAGACCATGGTGTCATGAGTAAATATGTCCACAAGAGGGCGCTGTTATTCAGCTGAAGAGACCATGGTGTCATGAGTAAATATGTCCACCAGAGGGCGCCGTTATTCAGCTGAAGAGACCATGGTGTCATGAGTAAATATGTCCACAAGAGGGCACTGTTATTCAGCTGGAGAGACCGTGGTGTCATGAGTAAATATGTCCACCAGAGGGCGCCGTTATTCAGCTGAAGAGACCGTGCTGTCATGAGTAAATATGTCCACCAGAGGGCACCGTTATTCAGTTGAAGAGATCATGGGGTCATGAGTAAATATGTCCACAAGAGGGCACTGTTATTCAGCTGGAGAGATCGTGGTGTCATGAGTAAATATGTCCACCAGAGGGGACTGTTATTCAGCTGAAGAGACCGTGGTGTCATGAGTAAATATGTCCACAAGAGGGCACTGTTATTCAACTGGAGAGATCGTGGTGTCATGAGTAAATATGTCCACCAGAGGGCACTGTTATTCAGCTGGAGAGACCGTGGTGTAATGAGTCAATATGTCCACAAGAGGGCGCTGTTATTCAGCAGAAGAGACCATGGTGTCATGAGTAAATATGTCCACAAGAGGGCACTGTTATTCAGCTGGATATACCATGGTGTCATGAGTCAATATGTCCACAAGAGGGCACTGTTATTCAGCTGAAGAGACCATTTTGTCATGAGTAAATATGTCCACAAGAGGGCACTGTTATTCAGCTGAAGAGACCATGGTGTCATGAGTAAATATGTCCACAAGAGGGCACTGTTATTCAGCTGGATATACCATGGTGTCATGAGTCAATATGTCCACAAGAGGGCACTGTTATTCAGCTGAAGAGACCATTTTGTCATGAGTAAATATGTCCACAAGAGGGCACTGTTATTCAGCTGAAGAGACCATGGTGTCATGAGTAAATATGTCNTCTGCTGTAAACGCTAACTTCTTATCAAGTGTTGTTTTCTGTTTCTGTCACTTATTTATGTTGTTCTTAAAGACATCAACAGCAAATGTAAATTCCTGAATAATTAATAATCAAACCTACAAACACCTGAACACTCCAGCAGGACCTTTATTGAACTGAACTCTCGCTGCGCTTCAACACTTGTGTTTGTTCTAGTTGCAGCTGCAGCAGCAGATTGAGTGAGGTAGGAGTGGTGTCAGCTGCTCCATCAGCATCGTCCTCTGTAGAGCAGAAGTCCTGAGTTCAAACCTTCCTCCAGCCTCAGCCTCCCAGTAGTTTGGATTACTGGGTGAGTCAACAGCCCTGGTGAGAAACAGCCAATCAGAGAGGAGAATTAACCATCACATGACATCATGAAAAACCACAGCACAGCTGATGTCTGATCAGGTAACATTTTACAGTCACACATGTGAGTCTAAAGCCTGGGTCCTACAGTAAACATCACAGCACTAAATGCACCACATCATGTCGGTTCAATCAGCAAGGCACCGCAGGGATTCGAACCCCGTCTCTTTAGAGAGTACCGTTACCAGAGCCTTTTGCTTTTTTGTGATGACATGAACAGGAGAAGCAAAACCTGCACCAATAGGCAATTCAGTTGAAGTCTTTGAAATCTGCAAGCAGATCCAACCGACTTCAAAGAATGCTGTCTCGATGCAGTAAAACGAAACCTACGCTTTTTTTGTTTCTGGGTGTTTTAAGGTTTTTAAAGTTTTTTTTTTTTTTTTTTTTTGTTTTTTATGGGTTTTTTTGTTGTTTTTTATTTTTTATGTTTTTTTTTTGTTGTTTTTTTATTTTTTATGTTTTTTTTTGTTTTTTATGTTTTTTTGTACATGAAAATTCATAAAACAATGAATCTAATAACTCAATAACTCAAGGGACTAATGTCCAACAATCTAACTATGTATAAAACAATCTATAAAACAAACTATTAATCTAATAAATCAATAAATCAAGGGACTAAAGTCCAACAATTAAACTATGTATAAAACAAACTATGAATCTAATAAATCGATAACTCAAGGGACAAATGTCCAACAGTCTAACTATGTATAAAACAAATAATCTATAGAACAAACTATGCACCAAACAAAACAAACAAGGGACTAAAGTCCAACACGTGAATGGTGCATAGAACAAATCAAACCCATTAAAGGATACTCCAGTCCTCAGTGAGCTTCTCTCACTGGCTGCTGCTTCCTCTCCCTGGCGCAGGTCTCATGAAGACGTCCGGGGCTTCTTCACGTCCGGCCGCTGGTCCTCAGGCTGCTGGTCCTCACGCTTCCTCTTCCTGCAGAGACACAACAAAAACCAGAGTGTTTACATCTGGGTGTTGCCTTAAAATCGAAGAGAAGTAAAAAAAACCTCTGAGACAAACAGAATGTCTGAATGAAAGCTTTGCAGCTTTTGTTCATCGTTCATGTTGATGTGTTTCACTTACAGGTTCCCATCAGGACACGGGACCTCATCCTCAGGAAGACTCGCCGAGGGGACGTCCAAGACCTGGAGACAAAAACAAAACAGATGAGACAACATCCTGCTGTGGACTCACCTGTCCACCAGGTGGCAGGAGTCCTTTGTCTTTCACATCTAAACACTGAACTGCTGTCATTTCTGTCAGACTCTGACTCATCAGCTGTGAACAGACCAACAAACTCCAAACAGGCGAGTTAAATCCACATGAAATGAGCCCAAACCTGACTGAGTCTGAACTCTGAATCTAACTTTCTATCAAAAAGGAATTGACTTTCTGATTTAGAACAACAACATTCATTTGAGGAGTGTGGCTTTAAAACAGCCAGCAGTTCAAACGAGTTCTAGGCTGTAGAAAAGGAGCCAGAACACTAAGAACAGAACTGGGAATGAATGTTGCTGTTATTAATGGAGCTGCTTCAGGGATGTTCTCAGAGGCTGCTTTGGTTCAACCAACAGTCCAGAAGAAAAAGATCAGAAAGGATCAAACTTTACATTTAGAGGATCAAAACACTCTGATTGGTTGATGAGGTGAATGGGATCCTTCTGACGTTTTAAGGAGTGTTTCTGTGGAGAGGTTGTGATCAGTGAACATCTGACCTGCTGGAGAGAGCTCTCTGAACAGCCTCAGTGTGGAGAAACAGAGATGAGCTCTGACCAAACAGACCAGCTAACAGCTAGTCAGAATGGCTCCAGTTACAAAATGAACCAACAATTCCAGGAATCTCTGTTTCTCCAAACGGAGGCTGTTCAGAGCTCTGTCTACAACAGGGGAGATATTCACTGTTCACAACTTTTCCACACAAACAGACTTGAAGAGATCTGAAGCTCTCCTTGAATATTCTGACCTCTTTGATCTGAACTCTGCTTGTTTTTGACCAGCGAGCTGAAATCAGTTCAACCTGGAAGAAGCTTCAGGATCTTTATGTAAAAACATCATGACTCACCTGTTCCTGATGGGGACGAGGTNAGTGTTATTTGACAAAGGATGTGTCAGTCAAACATGCTGAATCCAAGAAAGCCTTTGGTAGGCTCAAGCAGGAAAAATTACTCCTGATTGGCTGAAAAAGTTACACAGCCCGCCCCCTGCTGCCGCATCGGGGACGGAGTTGTCACTGCCCGATCCGTACCCGGTAGCACGATCGGTTTTGCGCATGCGCGAAGCCTACGTCACTTCCTCTTTTCGCCAACTTAGCGACATTCAAGTCTTTTGAATGAGACTGTTAGCTCTCAGTTAGCCCTTAGCTTTTACCAACAACTTAGCCTCTTTCTCGACTGCTCGGACCATTTAAACAATGGATACCTACGTGTATAAACATTTTAATACATTATGTATGTATTAAAATGTATTATATACTTGTTAACACCTTAAAAGATACTCTGAACCGTAACTACCGTAAAATACTTCACTGCGAGTACACGCGTTCTGCACATGCGCAGAACCGATCGGGTAGACCTGATCTGTACCGTCCGACTCTGCGCATGCGCAGTAAGGATCGGGCCGTCCTGCTCTATAACTCCCTTTTTATTTTTTATTTTATTCAACATTGTATGAAACGTTGTCATTATTGTAAACTTTATAATAAATACTTATTACTGTTAACATCTTAACAGATACTCTGACTCGTAATTACCGTAAAAAGCTTCAGCGGATGTAGACTCACTTCGCACATGCGCAGAACCGATTGGGTTTCCATTACCGATCGGGCAGTGACAGGAGTCACGCAGTTCTTTCTTTTCTGCTGGAGAGGGAGAGTTTGACGCACGCACTCGGATCGGACCTCTGTCTGTAAGAAATTGGAAGAGACTCGGTGAGTCTGGGCTGGCTGTAAACTAAAACTAACACTTGGACAGTGAAGCTAACTACTACCATGTTTACTAATTAGATCTGCATGGACTGTGGCTGACCTCCCGGTGGAGAAAACACAGAAAATTGAGGTGCTCGGTGAGTCAAGAAAAGCTAGTTAGCTTAGCGGTTAGCTGCTAATGTAGCATGCACCATGCTTGCAGGGAAATTCTGCTACGGGGTTCCCCTGCAGGGAAAAGTGTTCACAGGCACTTACATGTCCTATATTTCAGCTTGTGTTACAAATGTTACCAAAGATGAAGCTAAAAATGAATGAATATATATTTCTGAAGCTAAAATTCATGATTTCAATAGATTAAATGTTGTTTAACATGTATTTGAATTACAATGTTGCTAAAATGAGCCAATAGGTGGCACTGTTGAACATTATTTTATATGTTGCCTGTTATTTACTTGTAAGCCATGGAGATATGTGCTTTTATTCAAATTTGGTAGGATTTTGAGTTTACTTTGGGAAGAAAAAATGTTTAAAATATTAAATTACACTAAAGATTAATTTACTAATGTGAAAAGATGCCTAAAAAATTATTTTTGTACATTTTAAAAACTGTTTTACATCAGATGTAATTATTTTTATGCAACTTAAAGTTAGCATTTCATAAAATTGGTTGTAGTTCATGGGGAATTCATGACTATTTTGATGTTATTGTAATAACGTTTGAACTGAAAATAAGTTTTATAAGATTTACTAAATCTTACATTATCATAAGCTACACTGTAAAAAATGTTACATTGAACTAAATACTATTAATGTTAAGTGCTGTTATTTTTTTAAAACCACTTGCATTGATGTTGTATGGCCATGTAATTGAATTAGAATTGTGAACTCAATGGTAATAGTTCTGTTCTTTATACAGGCTAGGTTTCTTATTTGGATTAGAGCCGTTGGATTGGAACTGGATTCTCTCCCTGACGAGGGAGATGGCGAGCCTTCCCGTTTGATTCGAACCTGAACTTGGACCTCGGAGAACAGGCTGTTCTCCCAGCATGAACTCTTGCAACTGTGCGGTGAGACTGTTCCGCACTACTTGACTTTTGGACTTTTGACAAAACTACTGACTAATAAGCCGGCTGGACCAAAACATATCTGAGCTCAGATAGGGACAATTTATTTTATTGTTATTTTATTTTCATATTGTTACTGTTATTGTTACATGTTGTTAACATTCTTTAATACAGTGCAACTTACTGTATCTGTGACTCCACTCATTCTTTTGTGGTTACTGGTGTTCATTAATAATCAACCCTCCTCACGAACCTAGTCATTGGCCCAACTGGTAATAATCCTAAACAATTAATTTATATAATCTACATTGTAAACGGGTTACATATATATGTATATATATATATATATATATATATATATATATATATAATATCTTGTATATAAGATTCTCTCTCCTTTACTTCAGACAGAATTGACAAAGCTACTCGGATGAGCAGCAAAACGTCTTCAAAGAACCAAATAAGTCCAGTCGCCTTTATTTAAAACCCCTTTTTTGGATTCTACTCATCACATTACACTAGGGACTTTGCATCATCCTAATTAACCCCAAAATGGCTAAATCTAAGTGTCTTGATGTTTTTATGATACTGACATTAAACCTATGTCTGGCATTAACTTACCCACCAGTTTGTGTTTCTACTCCCGTAAGTTCACACTGAAATGCACCACATCATGTCAGTTCAATCAGCAAGGCACCGCAGGGATTCGAACCCCGTCTCATTTCTGAGAGTACCGTTACCAGAGCCTTTTGCTTTTTTGTGATGACATGAACAGGAGAAGCAAAACCTGCACCAATAGGCAATTCAGTTGAAGTCTTTGAAATCTGCAAGCAGATCCAACCGACTTCAAAGAATGCTGTCTCGATGCAGTAAAACGAAACCTACGCTTTTTTTGTTTCTGGGTGTTTTAAGGTTTTTAAAGTTTTTTTTNAGTATATGCGGGTTCAGATATGATAGTATTACTACTCTGGTACTTACGGGTTCAGACATGATAGTAATACTATAGTACTACTACTCTGGTACTCATGGGGTCAGATTTGATAGTACTACTACTCTGGTACTTGGGGGTTCAGACATGATAGTAATACTATAGTACTACTACTCTGGTACTCATGGGGTCAGACGTGACAGTATAACTACTCTGGAAATTATGGGTTCAGACGTGATAGTACTACTACTCTGGTACTTACCGGTTCAGATATGATAGTACTACTATAGTACTACTACTCTGGTATTTATAGTTTCAGACATGATAGTACTACTTCTCTGGTAGTTTTGGGTTAAGATGTGATAGTACTACTACTCTGGTACTTATGGGTTCAGATGTGATAGTTCTACTACTATGGTACTTACGGGTTGAGACATGATTGTAGTATGACTCTGTTATATACTGGTTCAGACACGATAGTACTACTAGTACTACTACTCTGGTATTTATGGGTTCATAAGTGATAGTACTACTACTCTTGTACTTACGGGTTCAGACATAATAGTACAAATACTCTGTTATATACCGGTTCAGATAGGATAGTACTACTATAGTACTACTACTCTGGTACTTATGGGTTCAGACATGATAATACTACTACTCTGGTACTTATGGGTTCAAACATGATAGTACTACTACTCTGGTACTAACGGGTTCTGATGTGAAAATACTACTATAGTACTAATACTCTGGTACTTATTGGTTCAGACGTGATAGTACTACTACTCTGTTAATTAAGGGTTCAGACGTGATAGTACTACTACTCTGTTAATTAAGGGTTCAGACGTGATAGTACTACTACTCTGTTATTTAAGGGTTCAGACGTGATAGTACTACTACTATGTTAATTAAGGGTTCAGACGTGATAGTACTACTACTCTGTTAATTAAGGGTTCAGACGTGATAGTCAGGCCCGGATTAATGCACAGGCTAGGTATGGCTGAAGCCTAGGGGCCCCGTGTGTCTGGGGGCCCCCATTGGTCAGCAGGGTTTTTCAAATTTGCATAGCGGCCGCCTCCAGCTGATTTCACTCTGCCCGCAGCTGTGTGGATGTTATGCAGTTGCAGCAAACAGGTAAATATTGTTTTGGGTTTTTTGTATCCAGTAGTGTTGTCAAAAAAACCCAGTTCTTCTGTACCAAGTCGGTACTAAAACAAATACGGTTCCAGGATTTATGAGGAACCGGTGGTACCGACGTAGCGGGTCCACCTGGTTTTTGCGACGCTAGCTGATCGTTTTTCGTCATTTTCGGTCATTTGACGGATTAAAATCACACACCTGTGTGTCTGTGTGTGTGTGTGTGCGTGCGTGCGTGCGTGCGCGCGCGCCATCAGACCGCGCTGTATTGGCGAGTGGCTGCAGCCTGTCAGAGAGGGACTCCTGCGTAAATGCGCAGCGCTCCGGATTCTGGACGTGGAGCGCCACGTCCAGAATCCTGGAGCTCAGCGGTTCAGAGAACGAGAACTCCCAGAGCGTTGAACCAAGTTGGTTTATTCTCTAGATCAGTCTGGATTTATGAACTGAACTGGACCTGGTGTGCAGATCAACTGAGCTGAACCATCAGAACCACGATCTTCTGTTCTGCAGCTTCATTAAACAACAGATTCTCAAAACTGCAGTGGAGGAGGAAAGGTCAAGGAACGATTCCAATATATATATATATGTGTGTGTGTGTATGTATGTATGTATATATATATGTATGTATGTATGTATGTATGTATGTATGTATGTATGTATGTGTATATATATGTATGTGTATATATATGTATGTATGTATGTATGTATGTATGTATGTATGTATGTATGTATGTATATATGTATATATATGTGTATATATGTATATATATGTGTATATATGCTGTAGTGTTATAAAACCTGGCGTAGCTCGTCACTATGTAGTGTTATAAAACCTGGGGTTTATTCTACACCTTCCGTAAGAACACTAATGGAGTTTTGTTAGTTTTACTCAAAGGGTGACCCTTGACACTATCACTCTTTTAGGGTTTAACGGGGATATTTCTCTAGGTTCTTTAATTACAGGGAGTTAGTAGGACCTTTTAATATTGACGAATAGAAAGCTTGAGTCATGGAAATAGACTTCATTATTTTATTAAGAAACACATACGACAATTATCACAGATAAGAAAGAGGTAGTTAGCAGGTAGTCAGCATTAAGTCATTCACGATGGTAAGGTGTTCTGAATTGAATCTTAAATAAGTTTTAGCAATCTGAGTCTCATGGTGTTTGGAGACTAGGGATTTACTTAATTTAGATTAAGGGTTCTGATGGAGGGGAGCTAGTTACGGATGGATCAGTAACTAGTTTGAGTGATCTAATGTTGTTAGCTTCTATCAAGAGGCCTTTAAGCTTTACCAGAGTCGTGGTTACTTAACTGCGTTCCCTGGATCGTCACTGTTGGGGGTCGGATGAGACGCGCAGAGGTGAAGTTTTCCCCCTCGGTCAGGATCAGACGGCTGCGGGGGTCGAGGACCGCCGAATGCCACAGGTGTCGTCCGTAGATACGAAGTTAGATAACCCATCTCTAGCAGGGAGCATCTAGGCCTGGCATTCCCAGAACAGAGCGTCAGACTGAAGGTGTCTGACCTCAGAGGGAAGCTGGTTTCATCGGCTCAGACGGGCTGAGGTACCATCTCAGGAAGAGCCGGCAACTAGCGTCAGCTGTGTAGGGTTTGACAGCTGAGAGGAGGTCTGGTCAGCGTCAGACCAGAACCGCTCTCCTTTCTCTTAGCTTGTTCAGCTTGTTTCTCATTGAACTGGCTCTCTAGCTTCCGGGGTCGGAAGTTAAAGGGAGTCTAAAAGGGACGTGGGCCAATGAGGATTTATTAATGTCACGTGACTCAGACCGCTAACTCTTATTGGTTGTAGTAATGAGTGACGTGGTTGTCATAACCTTATATCAGTATGTATGTGAAATAATACTGAAGCAGATCAACATTCATTAATGCTGGAAGAAAATGCATTAATCATTTAAGACATTTCTGTAACAGATTAAAGTGTCATTTTAGGAAGAGACACCAAGAGTCTTTATTATTATTATTATTAAATAGNTATATAAAATTTTAGATCTTTAACAAATAGTTTATAAAATGGTTTTGTGTTCATTACTTTAGATTTATGAATGTGAAACTTTGCAAGAAACAGGATCAAATTGATGAAAAACATATGAGGTGAGTCCTTCAATTCTGTGAAACCAAACAAAACATTTTCAAAGTTCAGAGGAAAGTCCAGTTTGATCTTAGAGATCAATGTGTTTCCAAAAGTTCTGTGAACATTTCAAAACAGATGAATACACGTCTCTGGGTGAAGTTTATACAGAAAGAACAAGAGCTCTCTATATCGGCTTTATACCTCTGAAGAAAGTGTTTAGTTGGGTAAAATCTGGATTAATTTAAAGGACAGATCTTTAACTTTATTAGAAAGAAAACATTTGTGTGAAAGAGCCCAAATATTACCCAATTAAGATTCTGTACAGGTGTGTTCCAGTAGGATACAGAGGATGGAGAGGAAACTAAATGTTCTTGAACCAAAGATCAGATTTTGGAATTGATACCTTTTACAGGTGAAAACCAGATCTGACCTACAGTGGATTGTCTAGGATCAGGAGGACTTGCAGGTTGGAGAGTAGAGAAGTCTACACCTCTAAATAACATTACCAATCAGACGGTATGGCACCATACAGTACTAGACTCTCTTAGTCAGTCCACATCTACGGTAAACCCATGGCAGCCGAACAGCAAGTTGGATTCAACCTAAAACATGTGTTTTTTGTTTTTATTTATTCCCCATTCAACTCGTTAACAGTTGGTCTCTGTTTTCGCTTTAGCAGCTTTCCTGATGAAGATCCACAGAGAGCTCTGGAGGTAAACATTAGCTTTGGGAACTTTGGAATTTTTACTTTTGCTTGTGGTTCTTGTTGCATTATGCTTAAAGTTATCCAGCAAAGTGTTTCATATCAGTTTAAACACATTTCATGTGAGCGTTGGTAGGTCTGAAATCTACCAGGATTGGACAAATCTACCAGGATGCTGTGTGAAATCATTCTAAGTAAAATCATTTTCTGTCCTTTATCCAGCAGATCTTTTCTTCAAATAAGTAAAAAAAGATTTATAATCATGTTTTTTTTTTTTTAATGATCTTTATGTATGGAAGCTGAGAGTTTGAGGAAAAATAAGAAAAGCCAACACGAAAAGCTTGGCAGACTTTATACAGATACCATGAAGAAAAACAAAGTCAAACACAAACTGCTGAGTCATTCAATGTAAAAAACAAGCAAACTCAAATGAACGGAACAGAAAGGAAACAATCAGACGTCAGGCAGCTGCTGAGGGAGCTGAATAAATAACATTCATTAAAATCCTTTTAGACAGAGGAGTGCTCTTTGTACATGTGAAAGCTAAAGCTAGAGGTCAAAGGTCAGGATAAATTTTCAACCAACAGTTTCTATGGGAACAATAAAAAAATAAGGCTAAAACTTCTTGCTGCTATTAACAATCTTTGTGCTTGATGCTAATGAGGGCGTCATGGCTGAAACACCAGCTGGCTGCTGTGTGAGCTAGACGCTTTAAAGGGAAAGTTCAGCCATTTTCAAGTGTTTCTGTGTAAAAATCTGAAATAATATGATGGATGAACAGTAGATGTTCAGAAAGATCAAATGAAACATGACTGAGATCCAAAACAAACCAAACAATTTAAACTGGATTCTAAAACAGATGGGATGCCAGCAAAGGGAGAGTGACTTGGTGCTCAGAAATGAAGACTAGCTGTACTGATAGAGCGAGCAATATAACAGGTCTTAACTGCACTTGGACTAGCTGTTAGCTCAGACTAGCCCTTAGCTCGGACTAGCCCTTAGCTAGGGCTAGCCGTTAGCTCAGACTAGCCCTTAGATAGGACTAGCCGTTAGCTCAGACTAGCCCTTAGCTCGGACTAGCCCTTAGGTAGGACTAGCCGTTAGCTCAGACTAGCCCTTAGATAGGACTAGCCGTTAGCTCAGACTAGCCCTTAGCTCAGACTAGCCCTTAGATAGGACTAGCTGTTAGCTCAGAGTAGCCCTTAGCTAGGACTAGCCGTTA
>SSNR01000460.1:100863-114194 GCA_006937965.1 Callopanchax toddi
GGGGGGGCTGAGCAGTCGCTTCATTCACTCTGTTGAGTAGGAGATTGTCAGGGTCACCAGATAAGATAACAGAATGTGTTTGGAGCAGGCAGTCCTGTTTGTTACAGCCGCCTTAAATGTCCGTCACTGGCTTCATCCCGTCCAAATTTGAAAACCTGGCCAGTCCCATCTGATCCGTGTAGTTCGACACATCGATCGTAATTCACTTATCACTTATTCACAGATTCCAATGAGCGTGCACCCGATCATCATTAATCCAAAGTTGTAGACCTCCAGAGACAGACTTGCAGGACCCGCAATCTGATCCATTACGAACCCCACAGCTCTTGTCTCAGTCAGCCGCGGAGTCCCCTCCTCCGTTTTGAGAGTGTAAAAAATTGTATCCATTTTGTTGGGAAGCCAGCAAACCAAAGCCATATCAAGAAAAATAAAAATATTTAACCAGAAGGAATGAGGAAAATGCTCAGAAGACAAAAACAGCTGCAGGAGGAACACACAAGGGAGAGAAGGAACAGAGACCGCTCTCAACAGAAGCCGGAAGAAGAAGTGTCTAAATACTAAACACTTTGTTCTTATAAACCAGAGGTGAGCAGTCCCTGGTCCTTGAGGGTTTCCAGCATGTTTTAGGTCTCCTTGCTTCAACACACCTGATTTAAATAGTGAATGAGCTCCTCAGTGATCCTTAAGGCCATCAGCAGCCTTCTAATCACCTGGTACTTCAGATCAGGTGTTTTGATGCAGAAACAACGTGAACTTTCAGGACTGTGGCCTTTGAGGACCGGGATTGTCCACCTCTGTTACAAACGATTCTACATGTGGACTAGATTTGGAATCCATCCTGATGATTTCACTGTCATAGTTGACCTCCAGCAGCAGGTGGCGCTATAAGTGCTGAATCAAGCTAAGAGTAGTGAATCTACTACTGATGGTTTAGTGGAACGTTGCCTCGTCTCATCAAACAGATTCCTGGGGTAAAGACATGGTAACATGGAAATAACAGGAGTTCCACTGAATTAATAGTAGTGAGCAAACTTTGAGCAGGTAACAAGTCAAAACTGTTCCAGTAATAAAATAGTCAATAATCAGAGGATTCATGTCAATCTAAACAGAAACAGCTGAGCTCCACTTGACGTCAGACCTCAGTGAAGAAAGACTCAGATCTCCATGATGTTTCAAACTCTCCGTTCTTTATCAGTCTCTGTTTGTAACAACTGCTCCGTTTATCTGCTGCAGCTCCTAAACAGAAGACCTCTGTGGTCACTTCCAAAATACTAACCTCTTTTAGAATCTTTAGACAAAAAGTCATCAGAGCTGATTGATTCATGTTCATTCTAGCTCTAAAAACTAGAGTTAACTAGAGTTGGAGAATTAAGACTGCTTCAAAGATACATGATGATTGGTTCTTTATTTTCAGGAGTGCTGAGCTGAAGTGGTGATTTAGCTCCACCAAAAATCACAGCTGACCGAATGAACGAAGAGCTGCTAACCTCAGACATGTTCAGACAAGTGAACAATATGAGCTTGATGTCCAAGAAACCCACTGACCCGATGCTGGACATGGTGCTGTCTCAGAAAGGCCCACCAGCTGTAGACCTGCTGGTTCCTGGATCCAATATAGAACAGTCAGTGATCTAAAACATGCTGGATAGTGGCCCTCAAGAACCAGAGTTACACACATGTTCTGGAGGAGCAACGTCCCAAATAGCCTCAGACGCTCTGAGAGACGCTGGTTTGAACTGGTCTTTATCCTGATTTTTACTGGTGTTTTCTCATTGGTTTTAATAGCTGCTATAGTGATCACCATTGTGCTGGAGATGAATGAATTACAAGTCATAACAATAGGCCTCTACTTTGATAAATAGCTGAATAATCTAAAGTAAAGTGGGGAAAAGCTATTTGAATCAAATGAATTATTTTATTGTGATTTTCTAGAGTGGCTTTAGGTCCGGTCTCCAACAGTTGAGGTGTTCCTGCAGACCTCTCCACTCTTTGAAAGTGGGATAACTTTAAGCGCTAACCAATGGATGAAGGGTCCTCACAGGTTAGACTGAGTGGACTTTTTAATCTCCAACAGTAAAATTAATAAACAAACAACTGTGTCTTATTTATCAAATGACTTTGCTTTTACTGGGTGAGACGGGTCATCAGCTGGTGTTCTACGACCCACTTCAGTGAAGGGAAAACCCGAAGGTCCCGACGGCTGGACTCCATGTTTGATGAGCGTTAATCAGTCAGTTAATAAATATTAGAATCATAAACATCCACATACATGAACACATGGCTGAGAGTCAGAGTAAAAACACTGATAATAAAAAGAAGTGATGGTTCAGGGAGAAAACGGATTCTGTTCCCTCCATTCCTCCTGAAGCCTGATCAGTTTGAAGTTTACAGAAAGTTAATGACCGTTCTTACGTTTACAGTTCTCACCTGGCTCAGTCTTTGTTAGGATTAAAACACTTTAAAGGGATATTTGGGTCATTTTGAAGTGGCGCTAAATTCATTTTTACCTACAGTAAGGTCCATAGCCACCGGTAAAGTGGGCGGAGCATCTAGGAACAGGAAGTCAAAAGTCATGGCTGCTCAGATCAGAAGAGACGATGCTGCAGATCAGTGACAAATTACTGGATTATTTTAGGGAACTGAAGAGCAGAAAAAGCAAAGCAGGTGAAAGAGCAGAAACTGAGAATTAAAGAACGTTTCCAGTGTTTTGTTTCACATTTTTGCTCAGAAAAGTCACACCAATAAGATCCTTTTGATGTGCAGTTCAACCGAGCCTGTTGAGGAGCAACACTGATGGCTAGTCAGGTTAGGAGAGACGCTGCTGAGGATCAGGAACTTTCTGGTATTTAAAAGAACTCTTGCACACAAAAAGTCACCCTGACAAGTCAAAATGTTTTATTACCTCTACAGTTTAGGATGAGACTTTTAGTTTAAATACCAGAGAACGACACACTCATTTGGCTAGTCATAGATATTACTACAGTCAGAGGACTACTTCCTGTTTCTGGAGCCTCCACACACTTTGAGTGATGTCACCAGTGGGCGTAGTCCTTACTGTAGACAGAACCTCACTCCAGAGTGACCCAAACGTCTGATTTATGGTTCCAGACCCGTGGAGGTTTGTCGTCACCTGGCTGGCTGTGAAGCAAACTCAGGACTTTGTGTTAGAAACTATACGAAGGACTGCAAACTGTCAATGTGCAACAAGAAAATTGATCACAAGGTTTGTTTATATCCACAGAACGATCAGGAGTCTACTGACAGGAAACATCCAGACATCAGGTCGACGGTTTGTGTTCCTGTCGCGGTTTTTCTCAGTCAGTTCTCTTCAGGTTTGCTCACATCATCCAGGCTGAAGCTAAAGGGCTTATCGTAGCCCATCAGGTGGTTGTAGTCCTGCGGGATGGCGAACGTGTCCGGGTTTACTAGGAGCCCCACCTGGCCGGCATAGAAGGTGGTAAACATCTTGCTGATGGCTGGGATCCTGACCTGATTCTGGTGGAACACACGCCTGCGTTCAGTCAGGAAAACACTGCAGGTGATGGCGGTGTACGTGTCCGTGTTTTGGTTGTGGTACAGGCGAAGGACGTAGCCCCTGGTGAACAGATGGAGGAGAACGGGAGTGAGGAACGTGAAGAAGCCAACGATGCCACAGAAAGCCACGGTCAGGGCGAAGCTCTCGACTCCCAGTCCGGTTTTCAGGAGGATTTGTGGCATGAGGAGAAGGCTGGCCCCACTGGTGCAGTAAGAGAACGTCTTCACCCCTAAAACCACAAGATCCACAAAGAAGGAACGTTTCATTACAGAGTCATCGTTTCATTTCAAGCTGAGAGGTGGAGCCTCTTCTAGGGCTGATAAGATTCAATTATTAAAAAATCACAAATGCAAAATGACTAAAATGGAGGCAGTGATCACATGTTTCACTGGGTTAGCTTCACGTCAGCTGATAACTGCAGTCAGACGTCTACAGAGTTTAACCCTTTATAACAGGGGTGGGGAATCCTGGTCCTCAAGGGCCACAGTCCTGCATGTTTTAGAGGTGTCCTTTCTTTAACACACCTGATTTACATGTTGAATTACCTCCTCAGTGAGCCTTCAAGGCAACCAGAAGGCTCCTAATCACCCACTACTTCAGATCAGGTGTGTTGAAAAGAAGAAACCACTAAAATGTGCAGGACTGTGGCCCTCGAGGACCAGGATTCCCCACCCCTGCTTTATAAGGTCTGATCACTTGATTTGCTGCTAAAACCTGAACTTTAACAAAAAAATGTTGTAAAAGGTAAAGAAAATAAGAAAAAGTAACCCGTGAAGTCCATGTTGGCTCAAACAGTGACGGATGTGTGATCCGACACTGGCGTTCCTCGAGCTTGAAGTTCACTTTGGATCTCTTTAGAAGTTTTCCTGGGCTCTTTTGTTACCATTCGGATTATCAGTCTCTTTGATTTGTCTCCTGCGGCCACGTCCAGGGACGTTAGCCACAGTCCCATGGATCTTACATTTCTGAATAATACGTGCAGCTGTAGTCAGAGCTGCTTGGAGATGGTCTTCTAGCCTTTACCTTTAACATGCTGTCCATCATTTTCTTTCTAATCTCCTGAGACTCTTTCCTTCACTTGATCTGGTCCATGTAGAGTGTGGTACACACCATGTCACCAGACACCTGGAGCCTTAGGTAGACTCACCGACTGATTACAGGTGGTGCTGATTAGTGGACACACCTTGAATTAACGTCATTTTGCTCACATTATTTTCAGTCTTTTCTAGGAGTACCATCATTTTTGTTGTTCTGTTTCATGAGGTATTTTTTATATATAATTCTGTTGAAGCATGGTTGAAAAGCTGTCTGACTTTCAGTGGTTACATTTCATAGAACTTTTATTTATTATTACTTTAGTCAGATTAGTTATTTCTGTGACCATTGTGAGTTTTCCTTTCATCGACCAAAGGGTACCAACTATTTTGTCCATGTGTGTAAACAGAACCACAAGCTACCACTGACTCCATGTGATGACCCTTTTATGTCTCATATCTACAAAGATTTACTGATCCTTTATTACGAGAAGAAAACACGACTTTGTTCTGTTAACGTACATTTAGTTTTTATAATTGTCTTTTTGAGAAACACACAAAATTTTAATTAAAAGAAAAAATAAAAATAGTTTTTGGCTCATTTAATAATAAAACTGTCCTGTAATGCAATGTTTTTTACAGTGTGTCCTGATAAAATGACCATAACATTAAAGTATTGTGATGTAGAAAGAGGAAGAAGAAAGTGACGGACCTCGGACAACCAGGCCCAGACCGCCAGTGTAGACGAGCCTTCCATCCTCTGAGCCGGATGCTGTGGAGAGGCAGCGGGTCGTTGGACAGCACCACTCCACCTGTCCACAGAAACAGATCGGGGGGGTCTGATCAAAACAGCTGATCCCAGCAGTCAACAGGTGAGAGGCAGCTCATTGTTAGCCTCCATTAGCTAGCATCACGTTTCTGTACCTTTACACTCTTCCTTTAAAGGGCGCTCATAGAAATACTTAGAATTCTGTGGTATTTAATCCAAAAAAGCATCTCTCAAAATCAAGGAAAAGTAATCAACCATGGTGGTGAGGGGGGCAACAACAGGTTTATTTTACCACTGTAAACTTATAAACCCTTTGACTTTAGATTTATTTTGTCTTTTATAAACATTTATATGTTTTACTGTTCCTGTTGTGTCACACTTTACATAAAACTGTCTTTTTATATTATAAAGGATATTTCATTCTTTCACGCTAAGATTTGTACAATTTCTATAAAGAATCTAATAAATGAGTTTCACTTTCTGAAATGAGTGATAAAAATACTAAACTTTTTCTACAATATTCTATTGTTTCTAGCTGAATCTGTAGATACATGACAGATTAAACCAAGAATAATGTAGTATTTCTGGATTAAAGTGTCTCCATTTGGTCCTGCTCATTACTAAAGTCAGTAAATGTGAAGTTTGGGTGATTTGTATTAAATTTGGGCAGATAATCACTTATTTATAACAAAACTGAGAACTTGAAATTGATATAATCCCCTACAATGATACTGTCAGATGTGAGATCATCATAGTGGAAGGTCATCTTTTCAATTATTTCTTTAAATCCTCAATAATGCTATAACTACCATATGATAAACTGTTGTTCATCAAAAGTTACAATGAAGATAAAGTTGATCCACCATGTGGGACAAAACCTGAAGGAGCCACAACTACAACAAGCTTGATCCCTCCACCGTACACCAAAACGTCCTCAGCTTTAAATGACATTCCTAAGGATTAGTGCTTTTCCCTTTACAGAACAGAAAAAGGCCTTTATGTCCCGTAACCCCTTCGCGTTAACAGAAACAAGAGAAAGATTACTCCTAAATTGCCACTGAAAACAGAAATGACTCAAATTCAAAACAGAGGATTTGTTTTGTTTGCAAAACTCTGAGCTGAATAAAACTTTTACTCCAATCCAAATGTATTCATAGCACTTTAAATCAGGAAGAAAAGCACAGACTAAAAACCACAGGCCTCAAATGATGTGGAGAAACCAGAAGATGCAGGTTTTCATCAGAGAAGACTCAAAAGCTGGATTTGAATGAGTTTCTATGGACAGGTTTGTGTGTATAGGGTCGTTAAGGCTAGTATTACAATCACATTGTTTACATGAGGCTAAAATAAAAAAAAAATTAACAATCACTTATCAAAAGTATGCACGGAAAAACTGATACAATATGCTAAAAATTAAATCGTAAAGACAGAATAATGTGCTACAGTGGCTGGTTATAATGATGGTCATTATATTTCTCTTCTAAAACAGCTAGTTGTGTCTGATTCAGGTGTTTTATTCTAGTGAACATTTATCAACTGAAAACTCAGCACTGTTATGATGCACGCTGCGTTCAAGTGCTGTTGGAAATCCAAAACACAGCTGTTCTGTCCCGCTTAGGGGGCTAGACAGTGAACACCATGTAGTGAGACATTTCGAACACAGCATTAGTGTGTGTGTGTGTGTGTGTGTGTGTGTGTGTGTGTGTGTGTGTGTGTGTGTGTGTGTGTGTGTGTGTGTGTGTGTGTGTGTGTGTCGTGTCCGTACCTTACAGCGTGTAGGTCTGCTAGCAGCTTGTATCCGGTAACATGAGTTCCGGTAACCGGCTGCTCTGAAGGAGACAGAAAGCAGCACCGCGGGACGGAAACCTGAAGCTAATCTACACAACATGTTGAAAAAAGTTGGAGAAAAGACGGAGGACCGAGTGATGAACTTTATGTTTTCACTCCTCCTCTCCGTGTCCTTCTATTCCTCCTTCTTCTTCTTCTTCGGGTGGTGTGTTTAATGGCGGGTGGGAAACTAGCTTAGGTGTTTTTACTGCCACCACGTGGACTGGAGGGTGAATGTTCGATTTTTTTTCCATAAACAGCGATTTTTGAATGAATTAATACTGTAATAATATATTAATACTTAATACATTTCTGAAATAATTATGGGGAGGAATCAAAAGATATATGTATGTGGATAAATATGAAATTACTCTGTTGTTCCCACAGCTAGGATGTTCTCATGGCAGCATAAACACTATGAAACATTAATACCAGAGTGAATTTACAGTTCTGTACAGACCTGTACTGATATACGCCAACTGCGCTGACCCCCTTAAGGTTAACGAATAAAAGAAGAAACTAAACAGTGAAGTTGTTCATTTTAAAGCAGCTTGAACTAATTTCACTCGTTAAATAAGTACTGGGTGAAATTAAGATCAGAGCCTATTCTTAACATCCAACAGCTTCATATTCTATTGATAGATATCTGAGTTTTATCATGTCATTCAACATATGAGGACTAAACTTTAATGACCTACTCTGTCTCACTTATTTATAACCTAAAACAAGTCTTATATTCTTCTGTCTTTTACATGAGTGCACTTACTGAAACATAACTAAAACTGTTTGTTATTATTGTTGTATTATTATTGTAAATTTTATTTCATTTTTAACGTTTTTTTAAATAAAATTTTCCATTTTAGAATTCATGTTTCTACGTTTCACACATTAAATGCTTTAACACCCTTTTGATGTCATTAATGAAATTGTATCACTTCCTTCAGTTTAATCCTTTACAACTTTCTGTTGTAATAAATTATCTTTTATGTGGTTCTTTTTTATTTGTTACCTTTTTGCCTGCTGTAATGTTTGAAAGGTGCTCTATAAAGGTTGAATGATTGTAAACATTCCACTAGATGGCGCCACCTCCCACTGTTGCCTTTTTCAATGACCTGATTTCAAATTTAATGTTTGATAAGTGGTATTTATATAAATATATATACCGTATATGTATGTATGTATGTATGTATCAGTGTGTATGGACAGTGAGTTAAAAACGTATTCAGTCAGCCACCAGTTGTACAAGTTCTTCCACTCATAAGGGTGAGAGAGGCCTGTAATTTTCATCATAGGTAAACCTCAGCTATGAGAGACTAAAAGAGAAAAAAACTCCAGAAAATCTCATTGTCTGATTTTCAAAGATTGTAATTGCAAGTTTTGGTAAAAACAAAAGTTCGCCTCAGTACTTTGTTATAAACCCTTTGTTGGCAACGACAGAGGTCAAAGTTTTCTTTAAGTCTTCTCAAGGTTTTCACACACTCTTGCTGGTATGTTGGCCCATTCCTCCATGCAGACCTCCTCTAGAGCAGTGATGTTTTGGGGCTCTTGCTGGACCACACGGACTTTCACCTCCCTCCAGGCATGGACAGGCCACCTGGCATACCGGGCAATGCAATAAGTCAGCCACTTCTATGCCATGTCATCTGTTGTAGTGAAGAGCTGCTGGACGACAGGGTTTGTGGCATTTTGTTGTGGGTGAAACTTAAAGAATTCCTGCCTTTTTGTGGAATAAGGGCAGCTAAAATAGTCCACAAAAGCCTGATCTCCCTGTGACACAGTCTGGCTTGACTAAACACAGAGAAAGAGAGAGAGGCAGGATGAATGTTCACTTTATCCAAGTGTTTTCATCAGAAGCATGGCAGACTGGAGGCATGTGCACCAAAGAGCACGAGAGAAGCATGGCACACACACAGTGTGCTGAGGCATATTTTTTTAACCGCTCCAGAACAAGCATTGGTCACCTCCTAGAGGGAAGACAGTTGACAGGCATAAGCTCCAGGCAGAATCACAATGAAGCTGCCTTGGACAGCAACAGTCTGGACCATGGCCATTTCTTGGAGCTAATTACACTGTTGGGGAAATATGATGTGAGCACCTCAGCAGTGTAGCAGAACAAAGTGAACACATCCATTCAGACACACAGGGCTCTCTGATCACCCTCCATCCAAAACAACTGTGAATGCAGTAATCGATGCTATCGAGCATTGGATTGAAGAGAGCATCGCTGCAGACACCAAGAAAGCAGGGTGTTTCTGTGCAGCTTGCCACTACTCAGGATGTTACAGGAAAAGATCAGTGTCATGTGATCTGGAGGTCTGGTTGCAGTCAGCACAACTACAGGACGGTCTTTTCTGTTAACTGAAGTACTTGAGTTGGATATAGGCTTGAGCATCGGCAGCGCCACAGATGAAGCCTCTAATGTGCAGTCAATACAGAGGCTTCTCTGTGTTAAAAAGCATGTGTGGTGCTTAGGGGTGGAGCCAAACCCGAATACGGAATTTGGAAAGGCACAAATGAGTTGTTGTTTTTTTCGAATACTTATTTCAAACAAATTCTTTTTTAAATATTTGTATTCGTGAACAAGAAAAACTTTCTATCAAACAGCTGTGTTTCCTCATGAGACCTCAGTGCATGATGAGCGTGTTCAGGAGTCAGGAGACTTTGTTCAACACCGTATAAAACAGGGGAACTCGATTACAAACCTTAAAGAGCCACATACAAATCCACCAACGTTGGGGTATAAAGGGAAGCAGCTCGTGGACCGGCCCGCTGCGGTGGGGGACAAATGCTGCAGGTTCATTAGAGAGAAGAAAACTTAGCAGCTGCTACAGCAGCTCCTCAGCCTGATGACCTGTGTGGGAGAGGCAGGACGAAGGGTCAGAAATATGCAGGTCATGGGCTGAATCCAGCCCGTGAGTACCCCTGGTATGAGGTATGTGACCCAATGGTTTTTGAGTCCCCTAGATTCAACAGTGTAGCATTAAAGATTAAAATGTCCCTTTTAAACGCATCACCCAAGTCCTACATATTCCTAAAACTTGAATTACTAGTTCCCTTTAACTCATTCAGTTTGACTTAGCACAAAAACCAAACCGTACTTTAATTTAAACTGAACTAATCATTATAAACAACCAAAAACAAACACATTTCAACCAATAAACACATATCCTTTAAAATCTCAGCATATGTGAGGGCCCACTCACCACTCACACACACCAACACTAGCTGCTCCAACTATAAAAAACCTGAAAGTTTCAGCCTGAGTGGAGCTAGGCGAGGCTAAAAACACAATACTGAACATGTTTTTAATCTTTTGAACCTTTAAGACTGTAGCAGATCTTATGATCCTCACGAATGCCCTGACAGATTGGTCTGGGCTACAGGTCCACCATGGGTCAGGGTCAGGTCATAGCTCTGGGCTACAGGTCCACCATGGGTCAGGGTCAGGTCATAGCTCTGGGCTACAGGTCCACCATGGGTCAGGGTCAGGTCATGGCTCTGGGCTACAGGTCCACCATGGGTCAGGTCATGGCTCTGGGCTACAGGTCACCATGGGTCAGGTCAGGTCATGGCTCTGGGCTACAGGTTCACCATGGGTCAGGGTCAGGTCATGGCTCTGGGCTACAGGTCCACCATGGGTCAGGGTCAGGTCATGGCTCTGGGCTACAGGTTCACCATGGGTCAGGTCAGGTCATGGCTCTGGGCTACAGGTTCACCATGGGTCAGGTCATGGCTCTGGGCTACAGGTCCACCATGGGTCAGGTCAGGTCATGGCTCTGGGCTACAGTTCCACCATGGGTCAGGTCATGGCTCTGGGCTTCAGTTCCACCATGGGTCAGGTCAGGGCATGGCTCTGGGCTACAGGTCCACCATGGGTCAGGTCAGGTCATGGCTCTGGGCTACAGGTCCACCATGGGTCAGGGTCAGGTCATGGCTCTGGGCTACATGTTCACCATGGGTCAGGTCATGGCTCTGGGCTACAGTTCCACCATGGGTCAGGGTCAGGTCATGGCTCTGGGCTACAGGTCCACCATGGGTCAGGTCAGGTCATGGCTCTGGGCTACAGTTCCACCATGGGTCAGGGTCAGGTCATGGCGCTGGGCTACAGGTTCACCATGGGTCAGGTCAGGTCTGGGCTTCAGTTCCCCATGGGTCAGGTCAGGTCATGGCCCTGGGCTACAGGTCCACCATGGGTCAGGTCAGGTCATGGCTCTGGGCTACAGTTCACCATGAGTCAGGTCATGGCTCTGGGCTACAGGTTCACCATGGGTCAGGTCAGGTCATGGCTCTGGGCTACGGTTCCACCATGGGTCAGGTCAGGTCATGGCTCTGGGCTACATGTCCACCATGGGTCAGGTCAGGTCATAGCGCTGGGCTACAGGTTCACCATGGGTAAGGTCATGGCTCTGGGCTACAGGTTCACGTAGGGTCAGGTCATGGCTCTGGGCTACAGGTTCACCATGGGTCAGGTCAGGTCATGGCTCTGGGCTACAGGTTCACCATGGGTCAGGTCAGGTCATGGCTCTGGGCTACAGTTCCACCATGGGTCAGGGTCAGGTCATGGCTCTGGGCTACAGGTTCACCATGAGTCAGGTCATGGCTCTGGGCTACAGGTCCACCATGGGTCAGGGTCAGGTCATGGCTCTGGGCTACAGGTCCACCATGGGTCAGGGTCAGGTCATGGCTCTGGGCTACAGGTCCACCATGGGTCAGGGTCAGGTCATGGCTCTGGGCTACAGGTTCACCATGGGTCAGGTCATGGCTCTGGGCTACAGGTTCACCATGGGTCAGGGTCAGGTCATGGCTCTGGGCTACAGGTCCACCATGGGTCAGGTCAGGTCATGGCTCTGGGCTACAGGTCCACCATGGGTCAGGGTCAGGTCATGGCTCTGGGCTACATGTTCACCATGGGTCAGGGTCAGGTCATGGCTCTGGGCTACAGGTTCACCATGGGTCAGGGTCAGGTCATTGGCTCTGGGCTACAGGTTCACCAGGGCAGGTCATGGCTCTGGGCTACAGTTCACCATGGGTCAGGTCAGGTCATGGCTCTGGGCTACAGGTTCACCATGGGTCAGGTCAGGTCATGGCTCTGGGCTACAGGTTCACCATGGGTCAGGTCAGGTCATAGCTCTGGGCTACAGGTCCACCATGGGTCAGGGTCAGGTCATGGCTCTGGGCTACAGGTTCACCATGGGTCAGGTCAGGTCATGGCTCTGGGCTACAGGTTCACCATGGGTCAGGGTCAGGTCATGGCTCTGGGCTACAGGTCCACCATGGGTCAGGGTCAGGTCATGGCTCTGGGCTACANAATCATGGACCCAGCAGATGTCGGCCCGGAGCACGCGTCACCCTACCTGGGGACCCGGTTGGCTTACAGGACGCCACCGGGTCCAAAGCAGCGACGACGCCTTCCCCGGTCATCGCCGCCACCCGACACCATCCGGACAGGTGTCCTCCGGGTCCAAGCTGGACCTCCTGCTGCACCGATCGAGCCGCAGCAGGAACTGCAGCCTCTCGCTGCCCTCCTCCAACCGGCGGAGTCCGTACGGCAGGTCCGCCAGCTGTTCCAGGAGGTTATCCAGCTCCTCCGCTATGTGGCGGCCTGTCCACACCAGAAGCTGCAGTTGGCGGAGACGATGATGGCGCTCTACCGGTCCAACCCAAGCCTTTCCGGTGATCCGGAGCTCCAGGACCTGCACGATTGTGTCCGCGCCACTCGTCTGGCTCAACGGTGCCTGGTGTGGGCAGGTAAACTCACCTGCTGTGCTGCCCCGGCTCCGCCAGCTCCAGCTCCTGACGCTGCAGCCCCGGGACCCTCCTGTGCCGCTGCAGCCCCGGGACCCTCCTGTGCCGCTGCAGCCCCGGGACCCTCCTGTGCCGCTGCAGCCCCGGGACCCTCCTGTGCCGCTGCAGCCCCGGGACCCGTTCTTGTTCCAAAGCCTGAGGTGGGCCTCTCCGTTGTTCCAGAGCCCGAGGTGGGCCTCTCCGTTGTTCCAGAGCCCGAGGTGGGCCTCTCCGTTGTTCCAGAGCCCGAGGTGGGCCTCTCCGTTGTTCCAGAGCCCGAGGTGGGCCTCTCCGTTGTTCCAGAGCCCGAGGTGGGCCTCTCCGTTGTTCCAGAGCCCGAGGTGGGCCTCTCCGTTGTTCCAGAGCCCGAGGTGGGCCTCTC
>SSNR01000460.1:118655-141939 GCA_006937965.1 Callopanchax toddi
GGGTCAGGTCATGGCTCTGGGCTACAGGTCCACCATGGGTCAGGGTCAGGTCATGGCTCTGGGCTACAGGTCCACCATGGGTCAGGGTCAGGTCATGGCTCTGGGCTACAGGTCCACCATGGGTCAGGGTCAGGTCATGGCTCTGGGCTACAGGTTCACCATGGGTCAGGTCAGGTCATGGCTCTGGGCTACAGGTCCACCATGGGTCAGGTCAGGTCATGGCTCTGGGCTACAGGTCCACCATGGGTCAGGGTCAGGTCATGGCTCTGGGCTACAGGTTCACCATGGGTCAGGTCATGGCTCTGGGCTACAGTTCCACCATGGGTCAGGTCAGGTCATGGCTCTGGGCTACATGTTCACCATGGGTCAGGTCAGGTCATAGCTCTGGGCTACAGTTCCACCATGGGTCAGGTCAGGTCATGGCTCTGGGCTACAGGTTCACCATGGGTCAGGGTCAGGTCATGGCTCTGGGCTACAGGTCCACCATGGGTCAGGGTCAGGTCATGGCTCTGGGCTACATGTTCACCATGGGTCAGGTCATGGCTCTGGGCTTCAGTTCCACCATGGGTCAGGTCAGGTCATGGCTCTGGGCTACAGGTTCACCATGGGTCAGGTCATGGCTCTGGGCTACAGTTCCACCATGGGTCAGGGTCAGGTCATGGCTCTGGGCTACAGGTTCACCATGGGTCAGGTCATGGCTCTGGGCTACAGGTCCACCATGGGTCAGGGTCAGGTCATGGCTCTGGGCTACAGGTTCACCATGGGTCAGGTCATGGCTCTGGGCTACAGGTCCACCATGGGTCAGGTCAGGTCATGGCTCTGGGCTACAGGTTCACCATGGGTCAGGGTCAGGTCATGGCTCTGGGCTACAGGTCCACCATGGGTCAGGTCATGGCTCTGGGCTACAGGTCCACCATGGGTCAGGTCAGGTCATGGCTCTGGGCTACAGGTCCACCATGGGTCAGGGTCAGGTCATGGCTCTGGGCTACAGGTCCACCATGGGTCAGGTCAGGTCATGGCTCTGGGCTACAGGCTCACCATGGGTCAGGTCAGGTCATGGCTCTGGGCTACAGGTCCACCATGGGTCAGGGTCAGGTCATGGCTCTGGGCTACAGTTCCACCATGGGTCAGGTCAGGTCATGGCTCTGGGCTACAGGTTCACCATGGGTCAGGTCAGGTCATGGCTCTGGGCTACAGGTTCACCATGGGTCAGGTCATGGCTCTGGGCTACAGTTCCACCATGGGTCAGGTCAGGTCATGGCTCTGGGCTACAGTTCCACCATGGGTCAGGTCAGGTCATAGCTCTGGGCTACATGTTCACCATGGGTCAGGTCAGGTCATGGCTCTGGGCTACAGGTTCACCATGGGTCAGGTCATGGCTCTGGGCTACAGTTCACCATGGGTCAGGTCAGGTCATGGCTCTGGGCTACAGGTCCACCATGGGTCAGGTCAGGTCATGGCTCTGGGCTACAGGTCCACCATGGGTCAGGGTCAGGTCATGGCTCTGGGCTACATGTTCACCATGGGTCAGGGTCAGGTCATGGCTCTGGGCTACATGTTCACCATGGGTCAGGTCATGGCTCTGGGCTACAGGTCCACCATGGGTCAGGTCAGGTCATGGCTCTGGGCTACAGTTCCACCATGGGTCAGGTCAGGTCATAGCTCTGGGCTACATGTTCACCATGGGTCAGGTCAGGTCATAGCTCTGGGCTACAGTTCCACCATGGGTCAGGTCATGGCTCTGGGCTACAGGTCCACCATGGGTCAGGGTCAGGTCATGGCTCTGGGCTACAGGTCCACCATGGGTCAGGGTCAGGTCATGGCTCTGGGCTACAGGTCCACCATGGGTCAGGTCATGGCTCTGGGCTACAGGTCCACCATGGGTCAGGTCAGGTCATGGCTCTGGGCTACAGGTCCACCATGGGTCAGGTCAGGTCATGGCTCTGGGCTACAGGTCCACCATGGGTCAGGTCAGGTCATGGCTCTGGGCTACAGGTCCACCATGGGTCAGGGTCAGGACTCTTTGTTCTTTTCTTTTCAATAACGTTCCTTGTTACGTGTTCATTGGTGGATTTATGGAACAACATCAACCAACACTGCATTAATTAAAGAATACTGTAAACACTGTAACATAAATTAGAAGTGTAACAAAAAAGAAACTGGATTTTTACATCTGCTATACTATTTTGATTTTTCTCAAATCCAAATACTTTCCCCCTCTCAACAAATACAGATACAGACACAGATGCTTTGCACACGCCTAGTGGGGCTATTCACATGCTGTCTGATATCACAGTGGATCACTATTTGACTACATTGCTGAGGATGAAAGCTTCAGTGATTCAGAAAAGGCCTGAGATCAACGTTCATCACCAGATTCTTGATACAGCTGATTCCCCCCCCCCCCATCCAGACCAGTGCGCTCCCTAAATCCACACTTTACGGTCTCAGCTAGTTGTGTATAAGAGCAGGTTGTTAACAGTCTACAAACTGAACTGACACTTGGCAATGGGACAGGCTGGTACGACTCCTGGATGACTAGAGCAGTAGAAGAGAAACCAGAAGATCAAGAGGAGAAGGACACAACCTGTTTCTTGTCTCTTGCAGAACGTTTCCCCTGTGCTGCTACAAAATCCTCCTCAGATTCAACATGCTGACCCCCCCCCCCCTTACTGGGGTTATTTATTGCTGACCCTGTCAATAACTCAGGTAGCCTGTAAGAGCTCATTTTTAACCTGCGCTATAAAAAAAGACTGAGGAGTTGTCTGTCTAGCAGCCTTTATGTTGATGTCCACTAAAGAGGACGTCCTTGTGTCCCTGAGACGGATGCAGTGATTGACCGAGTTGCAGAGAAGAGTGAATTAATGAATAAACTACTTTTGTAAGGAGAGACTTATGATGGATAAATAAAATAGTGTTCCATTAGTGTATAACAGCTCTCTCCTCTCGTCCTCTCTCAGGGGCCCTTATTGATTTCATTTGTTTCATTGCGTTGCTACATAATCGTTCTTGAGGATTTTTGGCCCCATTCATTCGTTCCTTTACACGGATCTGTCGTTCTGTCCCCCCCCCACCCCCCCACCCCCATGCTTTACAGTAGGGTGGTCTGTGGATGCCACTCAGCATTCTTTCTCCTCCAAACACGACTAGTAGAGTTTTGACCAAAAAGTTCTCTTTAGGTTTCATCTGACCAAATGACATCCCCCCAGTCCTCTTCTGGATCATCCTAATGCTCTCTAGCAGACTTCAGATGGGCCCACAGGCACTGGCTCAGTCTGGCCCTGCAGGATTTGAGTCCCTGCGGTCTGATGGTATGTTACTTTCTAGGTCCCCCTGTGTGGTTCTGGGACTTTTGCTCATGTGACATTTGTCTTGTGATCATTTTGACCCTACGGGGTGAGATGTTGATTGGAGCCCCAGATGGAATGAGACGATCAGTGGTCGTCTTCCATTTTCAGCTGCTTTCTTCACACCAAGCTGCTACCTACTGTAGATCCAGTCCTCCCAGCCTGGTGCAGGTCTACTGTTTAGTTTCTGGTGTCCTTTGACAGCTCTTTGGGTTTGGAGGTGGAGTGTGACTGTTTCAGGTTGTGGTCTTTGACCAAGTACTTTTTTCCAACATAATTTGCAAATAAAATCTTAAAAAATCAGACAGTGAGATTTTTAAACAAGCGCTGATGCTGCTCAGGTGGAGGGTTGGAGTCCAGCAGAGTCCAGGTTTTGTCCTGGGACAGTGAGACAGGCTGGAGACACACAGCCGCATCTGGATGAACTTTTCTGTTGACACAAACAGGAAAAGAGTAAAGTTAGACAGATAAATATCTCATTAAGTCCTGATCAATAAACCATGTTCAGCTCCCTTTAAACCGTCTTTTCTGAAGGAAATGTGACTTCATAAAGTTGCATTTGATTGTTTTACAGTTGATTGTTTTACAGTTTTAATGAAATCTGTTTGTGACTTCATCACAGGTCATATATTTTGTAGAATAAAGAAATCTGTATGATCACCTCCCCCCTCAGCGTGTCGTTTAGACACACACGGCTAAAGAAAGCCCCGTTATCAGTGAGACTCTGACTACTAGAGTTCAAATGGCATCTCAAGGCCACGCAGACTAAACAGTCGATAAAGAGGAAATGTTTGTTTATTGCAGCTTAGTGATAATCTCTCTGTTCTAGTCTCTCACTCGTTTATCTTCCTGTCTTTGTGACTTAATGCCCTGACAGCCTGGAAGGTGTCCCAACACAGGAGCAGGTCCAGCCTGGAGAAAGCACCTATCAGGATTCAGCTGCTGAAGTCACAATCAGTGAGGACATGTGACTCTTTAGTGATATCATCTCTAGGTCACTCAGTATCACTCAGAAACCCTTCTCTTCTTCTCCTCAGTTCATTTCTAAAACTCCAGTTCACCAGGAGTCATCTCAAAGCAGGAAACCTAAATGATCTGGATCAGTTGCTCTGTTCAGCGCTCTGAGACAACTTGTGTTGTGACCTTTAGAAATAAACTGAATTAAATCATTTGATGCACATTCTCCCCACACAGGTCGTAGGGTCAGAACCCCAGACCGTCCTCTCCTCAGCCACCAGACCAGGTGGTCCCTGATGGGCCGACCTAGGGGCCTCCTGCCAGAAACTCCACCACAAAACACCTCAACATTTCACTTTTGGTGCAAATTAAATGCTTGAAAAAAGACAAACTACTCAAATGACTCAGAAAATTAGAGGTGAAAAAACTTATTAAAGAATCTGAGGTCAACGTTTACTGTTTGGTCTTACAGTGAATACATTGTTACACTATTATCACTAAAAGCAGATTTATGAGCTGGATTCTGATTGAGTCCAGCTGAGGAGTGACCTAAATGGATGGAAATTTTGTTTCAAGAAACCAGAAAACAATCGACCAATCAGATCCAGGGAGTTCAACGCTTTTTTATTGAGTCAAACTAACGAGACCCTTTTTACATCTATAAAGATTTCCAGATCTTCTTTTACAAAAAACCCAAATATTTTGTGCTGTTTTTTCTTTTATTTTTTTGCATTTTTAATATATGTGTAAGCAGAACAATTTAGAAAAAACATCTCAAAATCCTATTTCTGTATTTCAAAAATCAACACTTTATTGTCCATCGGGACTTTCGTTCCTCGAGATTGAAACGTTTTCATGCAGGGTGTGTGGGGTCTGCCTTAGTCCTGACCCTAGACCTGTACAGGTCTTGGATGGAGGGAAGGTCAGTCCTGATGGTCCTCTCTGCACTCAGCCTGTCAAAAGGAGAACTCCTGTTACCTCTGGGGACCGACAACAAAGTTCTTCTATTCTATTCTATAAAGTGTTATCTAGCTTCAAAACAACAGGTCAACAGGCCAGGTGCAGCACAGCACAGTCCCACCAGGTTAACTGAAGTCCAGACAGGCTGTCTTCATTCGATCTCTTAATGAAAGTAAGTATTTCTTTCAGGGAGCAGCTCCGTAGACAGGTGACTGATAGAACGCCACATCAGAGTGACTCCTGTTTCCTGTTGATTCGTCATCATAGAACAGACTGTTTGGATGCAGCGGATTCAGTTTTACTTTGGAGAACAAACACGTTATCACTGCACTGGGCTGCATGGTGGCACAGTGGTTAGCACTGTCGCCTCACAGCAACAAGGTCGCAGGTTTGAATCCCGGCTGTAGCCTTTCTGCGTGGAGTTAGCATGATCTCCTTATGCATGCATGAGTTTCCTCCAGTTTCCCCACAGATCACAACATGCCTGATAGGTGATGGTTAACTGTGTAAGTTGCTTTGGATAAAAGTGTCAGCTAAGTAAATAAACACACTGTTCTGTGGTTTGGAGGATTTACGAAACTGCAGATTGATAGAACACACACACACACACACTGTATCTTGCCTGTGACCATCTGTTTTCAGATAGAAGATGTTTTTTTGGCCAGAAGTGACCTTAAAGGAGGTGGAGAGCTCCAGGTTACTGCAGTATGAACTGATGTGACCTGCACACATCATTCAGTAAAGCTCACCCTGTTTCAGAGAGAATCCTTTTCATGATGCAGCTGAGTCTGACTTTAGTGCTTTAGGGTTGTTCAGACAGACAGAAACAACTCTGGAGTGAATGGATCAACTCCTCTGGTATAAACACCTTCAGGGAAACGCTCCCGGAGAACCTCGGACCCAAAGCTGACACCAATCACAGCGAAAAGGGGATTCCCTCAGACCTGGTCTCTGGTCAGAACGCTCTGCTCTAGTTTCATTTCTTTATTTTTAAATGCTGTAAATACAAAATGTTTCTTACATTTTTATAAAGGTTTTGATAGGGGAGCTTTGGCTTGGCAGGTAATGTCTGCTGATCAGAAGGTGAGTGGTTCATCTCCTGTTTCCACAGACCACACGCTGAGTAAGATTCTGAACCCCAAATAGCCGAGGCATTGTCCAGACGGCAGCACACTGCTCCTCAGGTCAGAGTCAGAGAAATAAGGTCCACAAGGGGACATTAAAGGATGTCATGTTATGTTTTTAAGATTGTTTTAACATAGGAAAAGTGACCATATTTGATCATTTGCATTCAAATTAAAATATTGCACCTCCTTGAACCTTATCGTGGTGGAGGAGTCTGAGTGCCCTGACGATCCTAGGAGCCATGTTGTCTGGGGCACTTTGTGCCCCTGGTAGGGTCTCCCATGACAAACTGGTCCTAGGGGAGGGGTGAGATGAAGAGCGGTTCAGAAGACTCTTCACGGAAGTGAAATCAAAGAGCCGGACCGGGGTCCCACCCTGGAGCCTGGCCTGGGGTTGGGGTCCATGAGCGAGGGCCTGCTGGCCTGACCTTCACCCATGAGGCTCGACCGGGCCCAGCCCAATCCGGATACATGGGCTCATCCAACTGTGGACTCACCACTGGAGGAACATGAAAGGTCCGGTGCATTGTGGATCGGGTGGCACCCTAACCAAGGTGGGAGCTTTGGCGGTCCGATCCACAAACATGACAACAGGCTATTAGAACATGAACCTCACCTCTCTGGGGGAAGGGGAAGGAGCTGGAGCTTGTGGAAGAGGTTGAGCGATACCGGCTAGATATAGTCGGACTCACCTCGACACATAGCGTTGTCTCTGGAACCCGAGTCCTTGGGGGGGTTCGACTCCCTTCTTTGCTGGAGTGGCTCCAGGTGAGAGGTGGAGGGCTTTTTGTTAGCCCATGACTTTCAGCCTCCTGTATGTTGGGGTTTACTCCGAGGGATGAGAGGGTAGCTTCACTGCGCCTTCAGGTTGAGGAACCGGCCCTGACGTTTGTTTGTGCTTATGAACCAAACAGCAGCTCAGAGTACCCACCCTTTCTGGAGTCCCTGGGACGAGTGCTAGAAGGTGCTCTGACTGACTCATGGATGGACACTAGAAGTTGGATCCACCAGAGAGGAGCTGAGAACTGAAAGCTCTGCCTTCCATCTCAACATGTTATAAAATCAGCCAGGCAGCTCAACACAAGGCTCTTCATTCTGAAGTAACAAAGGAACTCCCCCCTCTGATCAACCTGTAACTGTTGTGTGTAAGAAGCATGCAGGCTGCCCTTTAACCCTAAAGATTCACACTGTTGTCTCAGCAAATAGAGCAAAGGCCTTACAGATGTATGATTATCAGATAAAAACCTGACAGCAAACACTACTCGTTATCCTTAACCTTGACCTTGACTCGATTCTATTAGTCAAGGATAAAACAGTGTTCTATCAGCGCTTCAGCAGCTCCACTTCTAATCAACGATTAGCTTCACAGCAGTCATAAAACACTTAGCAACAGAAAAGGACTTTCTCAAAAGCTGATTTCTAATCTAAAAGTTTTGTGATAACAGAGGACAATCCTGTTTATTATGAGTAAATAAAATGGTTGTAAAACTTTCTACCTGATGAAGATGAGCCTGCTACCTTCACCAGCTGCAGACAGTTGTGAAAGATTTGTCCTTCAAAGAACTTGTGTCCAAACACATCTGGTTGGGTAACTTGTTTGAGCTGTGTCGGGTTTCTTAGAACTGAGTGAAACTAGAGGTTACTGCAGTCTGCCAGCAGCTGATTACAGTGTGTGTGTGTGTGTGTGTGTGTGTGTGTGTGTGTGTGTGTGTGTGTGTGTGTGTGTGTGTGTGTGTGTGTGTGTGTGTGTGTGTGTGTGTGTGTGTGTGTGGATGGAGGCTTTGTTTCTTACGGTGGTCTGCAGGATGACCTGTGACCCAAACCAGACTCAACCAGAGCTACAGCTGGAGTCTGAGAGAAAACTACAGTAAACAGTGTGGAGGGATGAGGGATGATGGAGGGATGGATGATGGATAGATGATAGATGATGGATGATTGATGGATGATTGATGGATGATTGATGGATGATTGATTGATGATTGATTGATGATTGATTGATGATTGATGGATGATTGATGGATGATTGATGGATGATTGATTGATGATTGATTGATGATTGATTGATGGATGATTGATTAATGATTGATGGATGATTGATGGATGATTGATGGATGATTGATGGATGATTGATTGATGATTGATGGATGATTGATTGATGATTGATGGATGATTGATTAATGATTGATGGATGATTGATGGATGATTGATGGATGATTGATGGATGATTGATTGATGATTGATGGATGATTGATGGATGATTGATGGATGATTGATTGATGATTGATGGATGATTGATGGATGATTGATGGATGATTGATTGATGATTGATGGATGATTGATTGATGATTGATGGATGATTGATTGATGATTGATGGATGATTGATGGATGATTGATGGATGATTGATGGATGATTGATTGATGATTGATTGATGATTGATTGATGGATGATTGATTAATGATTGATGGATGATTGATGGATGATTGATGGATGATTGATTGATGATTGATTGATGATTGATGGATGATTGATTGATGATTGATGGATGATTGATTAATGATTGATGGATGATTGATGGATGATTGATGGATGATTGATGGATGATTGATTGATGATTGATTGATGATTGATTGATGGATGATTGATTAATGATTGATGGATGATTGATGGATGATTGATGGATGATTGATTGATGATTGATTGATGATTGATGGATGATTGATTGATGATTGATGGATGATTGATTAATGATTGATGGATGATTGATGGATGATTGATGGATGATTGATGGATGATTGATTGATGATTGATTGATGATTGATTGATGGATGATTGATTAATGATTGATGGATGATTGATGGATGATTGATTGATGATTGATTGATGATTGATTGATGATTGATGGATGTTTTCTTTGTCAGGCTCTTCAGTAAAAAGAATCTTGGCGTGTCACTCTTTGTTTCAACAGGTAAATCAACATTCATTCAAGGTGTTCACAGGACTAAGTACCAGCAGCTGTTCCAGGCTCTTACACAACAACACCTGGTGAGTACTAAGTTCATGGACCTGTTGAACTTGTTCTTAGAGGATTGTGTTCTAAACTTAAACTTTAACTCGTGTCACTTACCACTTTCGTTTGAATATAAATGTGTATTTGCTACTTTGACAAACACGTTGTGTTCTCCTGTGTTTCTAACAGCATGATAACGATCCAAAACATGGGCAAGGCAACACAGGACTGGCTCAGGAAGAAACATCTTAACGTCTCAGAGATACGTTTCCAGAGCTTCATCCCATTGAAAATCTACTGAATGAATTTATCATTATTATTATTTTAATAACAATTGGCATGAGTCTGGACCTGATATGACCTGGACCTGTTGCTTTGAGAACGTTAGGGTTGTACTTGATGCAGTTATCTGAAGTCCTACCCTGTCTTGGGTCCTCTCTGGTCTAGTAGACCCACTTTGGGTCCTTTTAGTTGTAGTACACACATCTTGGGTAATTTGAGTTATAGTAAACCAAATCTCGGGTCCTGTGTGGTGTGGTAGTACTCCTCTTAAGTCTTTTTTGGTTTAATAGATCCCATTTTGGGTCATCATAGTTGAACTAGGCCCCATCTTGGGTCCATGTGGTAAACACTACCTTGGGTTTTAGGTTTAGTAGACCACATTTGGGTCTTTTTAGTTGTAGTAGATCCAATCTTGGGTTCTGTCTGGTGTGGTAGACACCATCTTCTGTTCTTTTTGTGTGGTAGAACTTCTCTTGGGTCCTTTGGGTAATATATATGTCCCCTTTTGGGTCATTTTTGTTGTAGTAGATCCCATCTTGCGTCCGATCTGGTTTGGTAGTGTCGTCCATTCTGGCTATTTGGGCTTAAGATCTGGTCTGAATCCCTCCCCAACTACTTTAAAATCAGGAGAAGTCTTGGGCTTTAAGCTGTGTGAAGCAGCTGGTAAAAACTGAGCATAATTTTCTAAATACCGCAGTCTAAATCCAGGGTTCGGGACTGGACCATGAACTGATGGTAAATTACCGGCAGAAGCCACATACACTCTGTGTCGTCAAAACTCTATTTAATTTAATTTCTCTTCCTCAACCTGAAAGAGAGCCTCTGACCTTTGACCTCTCTTTTAGGGGAAGTCAGGATATTTAGAATACATTTAAATTTAAATCTCTTTATTCTAAGGTTACTTTGAGGCCTCTTAAGCCACCGGGCCTGAGGCCGAAAGGATCCACACTTCTGTTCAGATTTAAGTTTTGATAAATCTAAAATAAGAGAAATAACCTTAAAGAGATATTCAATTAAGGTGGAATTATTTTATCCATTTAATAATTCCCTATGACTTCTCATTAGATTACTGAAGGAACAGCAGACTTAGCAACCAGTGAATTTAAAGTTATTTTATAGCATGCTTCACAAATGGGTTATTTTTCAAACAGGTGCTCTTACCTGATCGCTGACCTTTCGGAGCAAACTCCTAACCAGTGCTGGCCTCTGAACCTGAGACGCGATTTCCACTCAGCACTAGTTTACTATCGTTGGCCATCGGAGGAGATTAAACTAGTTAGAGGGAGCTTATCCTAGGTTCCTTTCTGTGTTCTATAACGGAAAAAACCTCTAAGTAAAAGGAAGTTACCCACACACGGAGTAAAGTTTTAACACCCCCCTTGGCGGGCTTTTATTAAATCAACTCAATAAAATCAATTACAAATCAAATCAAATAAATGAAAGACAAAAGGTAAAACCCTATAAAATCCCTGAGAATAAGAAACTGCCTCCTTTAACGGATCGCAAGTTCTGCCTGGCTGATCACCAAACCCTCACAAATCAAAAACCCAACAACCTTCTACTTCCTGTTCCGCGCCTCCTTTTCTGCACCCCAGCTTCTAGGGCAGGAAGAAGGACCATAAATGGACAACATGATCTCACTTGAAGTCACTTCTGATGTCAGCAGGCAGTTTTCAGATTAGCAGAAACATTTACGCTCAGTTCCTTAAAGATTTACACACACACACTTGTGACATCCTCTAAATATGGTAATCCCAAACATGTGATTATGCAATATTAAAATGAACTTTCAACACACATTCATGTGATCATGAGGTAGAGGCAGTTTAATATAAAGTAGCACACCACACAGGATTAAATACTTATTATTATGATTATTAGCACACAAGATTATACAAGTATTCAAACTTCAGAAAATCAGAAATCTTCCTGCCTTGCTCCTTGGACCGACCGAAGCGTATTTCGCCAGGATTACTGGAGGGATTACAGTAGATTCCATCTTGGCTCTTTTTTGTGTGGTAGACCTTATCTTGGGTATCTTTTTGGTGTAATAGATCCCATTTTGGTGCATTTTAATTATAGTAGACCCCATCTTATTTCCTGTCTGGTGTGTAGACACCATCTTGGCTCTTTTTTGTGTGGTAGACCTTATCTTGGGTATCTTTTGGGTGTAATAGATCCCATTTGTGGTCATTTTAGTTGAACTAGTCTCCATTTTGGGTTCTATCTGGTGTGGTAGACACCATCTCAGGTTTTTGGTGTAGTAGACCCTGTCCTGAGTCCTAGTAGAGATCATTGTCATTCTTTTTAGCTCCTTGTTTTTTAAGTTGTGCACAGGCTCCCCCCTTTGATAATTGTGATTCAATAACCTTCGTACTTTAGTCTCGTTTTTCTTGTCCAACCAGATTTAGGTCTCCACCCATTCAGCGTGTCTCAACAGATCACTCTGAGGACTTGGAGAAAATGTCCATTCCAGCTCACTGTAATCCAACAACGCTCAGGAGAGACCTTGAATGTGTTTGTGAACCTGTGCTATCAGAAGGCTGCCTTTCAGTAGCGCTGCCCATGGACTCTGGTCAAGGCCATCGCTCTCACACACACACAATGCATAGAAATCCATTTCCTAGAGATAACCCTACAACAACAATCCAGATCACTCATTTTTAACCCATCAGCTGTTTTATAGAACAATCTAAATTACTCCATTACACTAAATCTAAACTGAACTTGTTGAATGAATACTTTAAAAACCTTCATTCTTGTGGAAATCTGAAACCTTTTCCCCTCGTTTAAAAAACGGCTTCCATGATTTTCTATGAGGATTTTATTTTATTATTTTGCAGAAACGTCATGCATTCTGCAGAACAAATGATGACATTAGATATTTCTTAATTAAATTAGTTCCTTCAGTGATGTCAGTTCCCTTATAAAATCCACCCTCTGCTCCACCCATATAGAGAAAGAAGGAGGTATATAAAAGCTGTCACCAACCGTGACACAGTCTCATTCTGCTCTGGCAGCCAGCTGCACCTTCTTATTTATTTCTACATCAGAACCAAAACTTTATTTCTCTTTCCTCCATCTGGGACTTTTAGCTCCAGTCAAACTTTTTTGGGTCTTTTTTTTTTTTTTTTTGGGTTGATGATTTAAGGTTCTTGACAGAATATTTGTGTGGAAGTTTGATCACTGCTAACAAGTTGCTTTTTGTTTGGGATCTGGCTCTTGTTGTCCTCCTCCATCACTCTGAGCATCACCTCTGAGCACCATGATCAGCATTGCTTTGATCTGGGGGGTGGTGGTTGGATTCTGCTGCCTCCTGTGGCTCGCTCTGGGGATCCGACGCAGGTAAGACTCAGAACATCAGCCGCCATCGAGCCTTTAACCACTAACTTAAGTGTTTTGATTTGATGCTGATCCCTTCGAAATCTGACATGAGGTCAAGGCAACTGTTTTAGGATTTTAGGAGGAATTTTAAACGTGATGCATTTAGGTTAATAATTAAAAATAATGACCTTTTAATGGATATTTGGCTCATTCTGAAGTGGTGTTCTATCAGGTAGTTTAGACCTTTAGAAGTGAACTTTCCTGAATTTGTTCCTTCATTGTTCTCAGTGTAAATCTCACCTAAACTGACCCTTTAACTTCCACATAAAATTCTTTTTTTGCTTTTTGGTGTTTATCTGGGGCAGTGAGTGTTATAATCCTTGAAAATGCTTTAAATTTGATGTCTTTTTCTCCAAGGTTTTGAAAGTGCTTTTTTAAATCATTGAAAGTCCTTGAAATGAGGCTTTAACACTATATTATTTAATTTAATGAGACAAGGAATATAAATAATCATCTGTTGACTGTTTATGTTTAAATCATGACCAGATGATGGAAAATCCCCAGAAACTCACCATGGAGGTGCCTGAACACTAACAGTCATTGATTTTGGCAAATGTGTATGAACCCTGTATATTGTATAACTGAATAATAATGTAAACGTGATAATATTAATAATAATATTAAATCTGGAACTAGCAGGTTGAACATCTGTTAGTCTGTTATCCTGTTAAAACATCACCTGACATTTATTTTTTTTAAATCTGAGGATGTTTCAATAGAAAGTTCATTGTTTTTAGGTTCTATTATAAATGAGGATCATTAGAATTTTTACACATAAACATGAAAATGAAGTTTATGGACTTTTCAGGCATTTCCAGGGTGAGTTTTCAGGATTTCCCACCTGGTGATGATTTAAACACATAAACACTAAATAGGATTACTTACAATACTTGTTTCATAAAGTTTTACGTTATAGTACTTTAGTACCATTATCTGTTGCTGTTTCAAGGACTGTCAAGGACTTTATTAAATATTAAAGTATTTTCAGTATCTTGAAAATACCACATCAAATTTCAAGCATTTAAAGCAACCTAATTATAACCATTACTGCTGCAAAAGAACAGAAAATGTAAAAGAACGTCAACATTTTTATTGTTTTTATGTGTGGAAGTTAAAGAGGTACTGTAATAATGATGCATGTTAATAAATTAAACTTTCTACTGAGTCATTGTCAGGTAGAATGAGTTTAGTCTTTCTCTTGTTTGACTAAAACGTGCTGGTTGACCTGCTACAGGACCGTCACTGAAATAGAAGGAACGTTTCTCCATGCAGTGACTGTTGTTGGAGGCTATGGTTCAGTTGCTGTAGGGTTTATTTCAGTGAATGTCCTGTATGTGGTGTGGGTGAAGGACGGTCTGATGGACCAACATGAGGCCAGCGAGCCGTTCCTGAGCCTGTAGGACCTCCTAACCCTCCTGACCTCCATGTGGTCTTGGTGTCCTCAGGCAGCCTGGAGAGCCGGCGGTGGAGAACGGGTACATCCCCTACCTGGGATGTGCTCTGCAGTTCGGGGCCAACCCTCTTCACTTCCTGCTCAGCCGCCAGAAGAAGCACGGCCATATTTTCACCTGTAAGATCGCGGGCCAGTACATCCACTTCCTGTGTGATCCCTTCTCCTACCATTCAGTCATCAGACAGGGGAGACACCTGGACTGGAAGAAGTTCCACTTTGCGACATCTGTTAAGGTAAATCAAGGTTCTGGTTCTTAACCCTCAGGAGTCACCCTGGGTATTTTTGTCTATTTAGATGAAACCAGAAGTTTCTCAGTAAGCAGTGGGTCTTTTTTTTATCACGATGCTCCTAAATGACGTCTTTCTTCTGACTCCAGGCCTTTGGTCATGACAGCTTTGACCCTCGTCATGGCTACACCACAGAAAACCTCCACCAAACCTTCCTGAAGACCCTGCAGGGTGAAGCTCTGCCCTCCCTGATAGAGACAATGATGGGCCACCTGCAGGACGTCATGCTGAAGTCTGACACCCTCAGCCCCAGCAGAGACCACTGGCAGGTGGACGGCATCTTTGCCTTCTGCTACAAGGTTTGGAGTTCAGACTTCTTTTAAATCAATGACATTTGCATGAAACCAAGACTAAAACATAAAATCCCATCATTCCTGAGTCTGAGCTCAGTACGAAATGATTGATACTCATTTATAAATCACATGGTCACAAACACACTGATATAGATACACACATCAAATAACACACACACACACACACACACACACACATAGATAGAGGCACAAACATTTATATTAAAAAACATTAAATCAGCAAGCTTCATTATAAAAGTATGAAGTCTAAACTGTGTTCCTGCTGTTTCCTCTTGTTTAGTTTAGCACAGTTTTGTTTTGTCTACGTCTGTTGCTGCTGTCCTTGCCCCCCCCTTCCTTCCCTTTTTTAATATCTTCTCTCTGCCATGAATTCAATAAAGTTAAGTATGCAACAGGAAGAGTACCTAGGACTCCTCTTATCTGCTCTGACACGGTGGCATTCAGATCAGGTTTATTTTAGATAAAATAATAAAGTCAAAAAATTTTAAGGTTAGCTGTGGCCGCCATCTTGGAACAGAGTCCTAAAGGTGACCAGCTGTAGACGTTCATCCAGTAATTACTGTCTGAGAGTTTCATCTCTTGTTGTTTTGTGCTCACCACCAGGTGATGTTTGAGTCTGGATACCTGACTCTGTTTGGGAAGGAGCTCGGAGATGACAAGTCTCAGGCTCATCAGACGGCTCAGAAGGCCCTGGTCCTCAACACTCTGGAGAACTTCAAGGAGTTTGACAAGATTTTCCCGGCTCTTGTGGCTGGCCTTCCCATCCATGTGTTTAAGAGCGCCTACAGCGCCAGAGAGGTGAGTGGGACGGTTAAAGATGGAAGACATCCTGACCAGGAGTGGCTCTGAGGTGTTCCTGGGTCTTCTTTACAGAACCTAGCGAAGACGATGCATGTTGAAAACCTGTCGAAGAGGCACAACGTGTCTGACCTGATATCCATGAGGATAATACTGAATGATTCCTTATCCACCTTCAACGATGTCAGCAAGTCTAGAACCCATGTAGCTTTGCTCTGGGCTTCTCAGGCCAACACCCTGCCTGCTACCTTCTGGAGCCTCTTCTATATGATCAGGTTTGTTAGGAATTCCTCTTCATTCATCACTCTAGTTATTCCTATGGAATTATGAGGTTGTTCCTATGGAATAATGAGGTTATTCCTATGGAACTATGAGGTTATTTAAATGGAATTATGAGGTTATTTCTATGGAATTATGAGGTTGTTCCTATGGAACTATGAGGTTATTTAAATGGAACTATGAGGTTATTTATATGGAATTATGAGGTTATTCCTATGGAACTATGAGGTTATTTAAATGGAACTATGAGGTTATTTATATGGAATTATGAGGTTGTTCCTATGGAACTATGAGGTTATTTAAATGGAACTATGAGGTTATTTATATGGAATTATGAGGTTATTTATATGGAATTATGAGGTTATTCCTATGGAACTATGAGGTTGTTCCTTTGGAACTATGAGGTTATTTAAATGGAACTATGAGGTTGTTCCTTTGGAAGTGTCTGGTTGTTTACATGTGTACATTTTAGCAGCATCTAAATGTAGCTCTTTATCCTGGAGGTGAGTCCAGCAGGAGGTTCTTGATCCAATAAGGAACCAGTTAAACACACTTGACCACTCTTCTTGAATCAGTGCTGTGTTCACATGTTAACAGTGCTTTTATTAAAACAATAATAATTATTATAATATTACCTATAGTCATTATTTATTATTATTATTATATTATAAATATGTGGTTATCATCAGTATTATTATGAGACATGCTTATTTACAGTGATGAATATTACTTATGAAGTTATAATTATAGTAATCCATGTGATGTGTAGAAATAAGCCTTAACCCTTCAGGAGCCTCGAGCTGTTGCTACAGTGAAAAGGTTTCTTCCTGAACATCAACAGAACTAATCATTATGTTGTTCCTGCATTCAGGAGTCCTGATGCTATGAGAGCAGCTCAGCAGGAGGTGCAGAAGGTTCTAAGGGATGCAGGTTTAACAGCTGACCCCAGTGACCCCAAACTAAATCTGACCAGAGACCAGCTGGATGACATGCCTGTTATGGGTAAAAATACTGATAAATATACATTCATTCATTCATTCAATCACCAACCTTCTGTAAGGACTGAAGTTAAATGCCTGTAATATTGTTAAATATAGTAAATATTCATAACCACTTCCTTTTTCTTTCTGTCCATCCCACCTGTTTTTAACAGACAGCATCATAAAGGAGGCCATGCGTCTTTCCAGCGCTTCCATGAATGTTCGCGTGGCCAAGGAGGACTTCCTGCTTCACCTCGACAACCAGGAAGCGTATCACATCAGGAAAGATGACGTCATAGCCCTGTATCCTCCCCTGCTGCACTATGACCCAGACATCTATGAGGATCCATACGTAAGACCCTAAACAGTCCCAGTGAGTCAGCACTGGTTTGAGTTTCTCCTCATCCCTCCTTCTCTCCTCACCCTGCAGGAGTACAAGTTTGACCGTTTCCTGGATGAGAAAGGTCAGGAGAAAACCACCTTCTACTGCAGCGGCCGGCGGCTGCGTTACTTCTACATGCCCTTCGGCTCCGGGGTCACCAAGTGTCCTGGGAGGTTTTTTGCCGTGTACGAGATCAAGCAGTTTTTGACTCTGGTGCTTTCGTACTTTGACATGGAATTATTAGACCCTGCTATCAGAGTTCCTCCTCTGGACCAGTCTCGTGCTGGTCTGGGAATTCTGCAGCCTACCTACGATGTGGACTTCAGGTATAAGCTGAAGGAGGCCCATTAGACCCGGTTCCTACTGGGTCACTGAGTGTACATAGTGTAAATGGGAGTGTGTACTGTAGATATTCTGTGTGTAAATACAAATGTTTGTTCATGCTTAGTGTGTTAGTCTATGCTGCTGACTGGAGCCAGGACCAGAACCAGAACCAGAACCAGGTTTATTTAGCACATTTCATATCATTGTAAGGCAGATTGTTAAGGAATTACCATTCCTACAACCATGAGTGGAACTTTTCCTGAAAGAAGACAAGATTCTCTACGTTTTAATGTATAATTTATTTCTGTGCTGCAAAAAGTTATGAGAGTAAAAAGATGTTGTTGGAAAAAGACCTGGAAAAAGTGGTGAAACCCTCAGAATGGGAACGTTAGAGCTAAACTGTCCTTTTACACAAACAGTAAAATATATAAAAATGGTGTCAGTGTGGTGGTTTAATGTCTCCAGACTTGTTTAAAATTTGAATCAGGTTCCTAGATGGAGATGTGCAGAAATGGTTGATATTTGAAGAGCACAAAGTTATGCTAAAAGTTTAAAGCAGTTAAATCATTTCCAATGGGTCAAAGCATTTCACAAAGGCATTAAAAGTATTAAATATATAAACACCTAAAGTAACAGCTGGATAGTCCTAAATGAGATGAACATTTTGATACAGAATGTGTTGGAATGGATGAAGATTTGTATCGGAAACGAACCAAACTGGATCGCTACAGTTGGAATGCTACAGAGAGATGAGCACTGGTTGCATTATTTAATAAAATGATCAAAGATGGGTAAAGTCAGAGAGAACAAGTAAATCAGATCACATTTATGTGAGAGGTGAAGAGTTATGTTTCTAACAGCTGAATGGTGTGAACCACAGACACACAACATGGACCAATCACTGTCTAGTAAACAAAACGTAGGTCAGACTGATAAACAAAATACAAAATGAGAGTATTGAGGTAGATTCATTTGCTCTGTTTTCTTAAATATTTTTAAAGGAACATTTTGAAGTAGTGTTCTATCAGATCTTTGTCTATAAAAAGAACCACACCCACCAGTGACATCACTCAAAGTGGGAGGAGTTTCTAGAAACAGGAAGTAGTTCCATTCCTCCATTCTCAGCCGCATAGAGTGGGAAAGAAAACAGGAAGAAACTCCATCCGAACCAGGCTCAGAGTGGGCGGAGCCTAATGCCTCGGCCCCCCGGGGTCTGAGATCATAGATATCCTAACAGGAACTCCAAACATGGAGTTTTACTCTCTTTCCTCTTGAATTATTATGATTTGATCAGGATTGTCTGAAATAAAAATAAAACAATAGAACGTCAATATTTACCGTTTTTATCCTCTGCTGTTCCTCGTGTCAACATTGATACACAGGCTGGTGTGTAGGGAGCTCCTAGCATCGGTGTGTGTGTGGGTGTGTGTGGGGGGGGGGTAATGAAATGACTATGAGCCAAAACAGCTTTTGAAGTCATTATTACAGCTGCAGCTGTGGGGGGTGGGGGGCTAGAGAGCCTCACTCCAACAGAACTAATGGAGGAAAACTCAGCGATAACATGAACGTTTCTCTTTCACCTGCGTTAATAATAATAATAATAATAATAATAATAATAATAATACATTTTATTTAAGGCGCCTTTCTAAAAACTCAAGGTCACCGTACATTAAAAACAAGAAATTTCAAAGCATTAAATCAAACACATAATAACATCAATACAGAATAAAAACATCAATCAAGAACTAAAAGCTCAGAGTGATCACAATGAGTGGTCAGTTTTAAACAGGTGAGCTTTGAGCTTAGCTTTGAAGTGATGGAGAGAGGTGGTGTTTTTGAGGTCGACCGGTAAGGACTTCCAGAGAGACGGAGCAGATCTGCTGAACGCTCGACTTCCCGTGGTGGCGAGTGGAGCAGGGGGAATGAGGCTGAGGGTCTGAGCGTAGGGAGGGTGTAGATATTTGTATGAGTTCAGAGAGATCAGAGGGGGCTAGGTTGTGAATGGCCTTGAATGTGAGAAGCAGTAGTTTGTAGAGGATCCGATACCTTACTGGTAGCCAGTGAAGCTGCTGAATAACAGGCTGATGTGAGAAGAGAAAGGTGTTTAGGTGATGATTCTAGCTGCAGAATGTTGAACCAGTTGAAGTTTATGTAGAGTTTTCTGTGGCAGACCGAAGAGGAGTGAATTGCAATAATCCAGTCGAGAAGTGACCAGACTATTTACTAAGACGGCCGTGGTGTGAGTAGAAAGTGATGGGTTAATATTCCTTAGGTGATAGTAGGCTGAGCGGTAACAGAACTGATATGAGAGTGGTAGGACAAGGTGCTGTCTAGAACGACACCAAGGCTTTTGACCTGATCCAGACAGGTGACTGTGGTACTCTCAACAGGCACTGAGAAGGTTCCAGCCTTCCCTACAGAGGGTTTAGTTCCATGAGAAGGACTTCTGTTTTATTGGAGTTCAGTTGGAGAAAGTTAGAAGAAAACCATGACCTAATCTCTGATAGACAGTTAACGATGGAGACTGGTGGAAGCAACGAAGACGGAGTAGTGGAGACATATAACTGAGTGTCATCGGCATAACAGTGGAAGCTGATATTACATTTCTGAAAGATGGAGCCTAGAGGAAGCAGATAGATAATGAACAATAGGGGGCCAAGAACAGAACCTTGAGGAACCCCAGTGGTAACAGCAGTGGGTGTGGAGGTAAATGTTTTTAACTGAATGAACTGAGTCCTGTCTGTGAGATCTGATTTAAACCAGCTAAGTGGAGTACCGGAGATCCCTAGTAGTGATGATCTAGTCAGAAGAGTGGAATGGCAGACGGTGTCGAATGCAGCGCTGAGATCCAGGAGAACGAGAATGGTGCTTAGGCCGGAGTCAGCTGCCATTTAAAGATCATTAGTTATTTTAATCAGTGCTGTCTCAGTGCTCATTGTCGCGTTGTTAACCTCCTGTTAACTAGCATCACTAAGTTACTGTTAACCTTCTGTTAACCTCGTGTTAACTAGCATCACTAAGTTACTGTTAACCTTCTGTTAACTAGCATCACTAAGTTACTGTTAACCTCCTGTTAACTAGCATCACTAAGTTACTGTTAACCTCCTGTTAACCTCGTGTTAACTAGCATCACTAAGTTACTGTTAACCTCCTGTTAACCTCGTGTTAACTAGCATCACTAAGTTACTGTTAACCTTCTGTTAACTAGCATCACTAAGTTACTGTTAACCTCCTTTTAACTAGCATCACTAAGTTACTGTTAACCTTGTGTTAACTAGCATCACTAAGTTACTGTTAACCTCGTGTTAACTAGCATCACTAAGTTACTGTTAACCTTGTGTTAACTAGCATCACAGTTACTGTTAACCTCCTGTTAACTAGCATCACTAAGTTACTGTTAACCTCCTGTTAACTAGCATCACTAAGTTACTGTTAACCTCCTGTTAACCTCGTGTTAACTAGCATCACTAAGTTACTGTTAACCTCCTGTTAACCTCGTGTTAACTAGCATCACTAAGTTACTGTTAACCTTCTGTTAACTAGCATCACTAAGTTACTGTTAACCTCCTGTTAACTAGCATCACTAAGTTACTGTTAACCTCCTGTTAACTAGCATCACTAAGTTACTGTTAACCTCCTTTTAACTAGCATCACTAAGTTACTGTTAACCTTGTGTTAACTAGCATCACTAAGTTACTGTTAACCTCCTGTTAACTAGCATCACTAAGTTACTGTTAACCTTGTGTTAACTAGCATCACTAAGTTACTGTTAACCTCCTGTTAACTAGCATCACTAAGTTACTGTTAACTAGCATCACTAAGTTACTGTTAACCTCCTGTTAACTAGCATCACAAAGTTACTGTTAACCTCCTTTTAACTAGCATCACTAAGTTACTGTTAACCTTGTGTTAACTAGCATCACTAAGTTACTGTTAACCTCGTGTTAACTAGCATCACTAAGTTACTGTTAACCTTGTGTTAACTAGCATCACTACTGTTAACCTCCTGTTAACTAGCATCACTAAGTTACTGTTAACCTTGTGTTAACTAGCATCACTAAGTTACTGTTAACCTCGTGTTAACTAGCATCACTAAGTTACTGTTAACCTTGTGTTAACTAGCATCACTACTGTTAACCTCCTGTTAACTAGCATCACTACTGTTAACCTCCTGTTAACTAGCATCACTACTGTTAACCTCCTGTTAACTAGCATCACTAAGTTACTGTTAACCTCCTGTTAACTAGCATCACTAAGTTACTGTTAACCTTGTGTTAACTAGCATCACAGTTACTGTTAACCTCCTGTTAACTAGCATCACTAAGTTACTGTTAACCTTGTGTTAACTAGCATCACTAAGTTACTGTTAACCTCCTGTTAACTAGCATCACTAAGTTACTGTTAACCTTGTGTTAACTAGCATCACTAAGTCACTAAGTTACTGTTGTAGCGTTATATTGTATAAAGTTGTATATATTGAATATTATTATTATAATTATTCTTAATAATTAATAATAATAGTCAAAACCTCGTAATTAGGGCACCACCCAGCATTTTCTTTGGAAGGTAAGCTGAGACAACCTTGAATATTATCCTATTTGTATTTTATTATCATTTATCAGTCTGAATCTGAAAGAAGTAAGCTCGTTACCCATTTTCGATATGAAAAACACAAAAATTACTGGAAGCCCATTTATGATTATATACGGATAAATTTATTTACAGAAACCTCAAAATGAACATGTTAACAGCAACAGCAAAGTTATGAATTTGACTTGGTAACCAGTTCAATTTATTAACAAGATGAATTATTGAGGTTAAATAAATATTAATGACTAATGTTTCAGAGTGAGAAATGGTTTACTAATGAAATTAAGCTAATTTATTGGCCTATGAAGGGAAGTTGAAGATTAAAGGATTTTAAGGAGGATGGATGGATGAAGAGAGGTAAGTTTAGCTTGCTTTACCCAAACTGCATCACTTTGCAATAACCACATAGGTTGATTGTCTCACCGAACCACTGAACTTGGATCCCCGAGATACGTTGAGGCCTGGACGGCTTTGTCTTCTCCAGCAGTCACAGTGGCTCCTGTTCCAGCTTGAAGAAGAGGCAGTCAAAGCATAAAACGCTCGATGGGTGACTCAAGTGTGGAAGGGTATCAGAAGCTGATTGATACAGGTCTCCAGGATTTGGGCAAGCATGGCTCGATCTCTCTCATGGCAGGAGGATGTCTTCGTTTTGGTAGTTTAGCTTCAGATTAACGCCGTCTAACTTTTGGTTTCTAACGACGGATGAAAGAAAAATAAACTTTAAAACGTCTAAACTTGGTTAAGAAGAATGTAACGTGAAAATAAAAGAAAGCTTAACGCCGATAAGACTTGAAGTCTAAGAGTGTGTTCTTCC
>SSNR01000460.1:189480-202569 GCA_006937965.1 Callopanchax toddi
TCTGGTGGAGGTCTGAGGGTGTGGTGGAGGTCAGAGGGTCTGGTGGAGGTCAGAGGGTCTGGAGGAGGTCAGAGGGTCTGGTGGAGGTCTGGAGGAGGTCAGAGGGTCTGGAGGAGGTCAGAGGGTCTGGAGGAGGTCAGAGGGTCTGGTGGAGGTCTGAGGGTCTGGTGGAGGTCTGAGGGTCTGGTGGAGGTCTGGAGGAGGTCTGAGGGTCTGGTGGAGGTCTGGAGGAGGTCTGAGGGTCTGGTGGAGGTCTGGAGGAGGTCTGAGGGTCTGGTGGAGGTCTGAGGGTCTGGTGGAGGTCTGAGGGTCTGGAGGAGGTCTGAGGGTCTGATGGAGGTCAGAGGGTCTGGTGGAGGTCTGGAGGAGGTCTGAGGGTCTGGTGGAGGTCTGGTGGAGGTCTGAGGGTCTGGTGGAGGTCAGAGGGTCTGGTGGAGGTCAGAGGGTCTGGAGGAGGTCAGAGGGTCTGGTGGAGGTCAGAGGGTCTGGAGGAGGTCAGAGGGTCTGGAGGAGGTCTGAGGGTCTGGTGGAGGTCTGAGGGTCTGATGGAGGTCTGAGGGGGGTCTGAGGGTCTGGTGGAGGTCTGAGGGTCTGGAGGAGGTCAGAGGGTCTGGTGGAGGTCAGAGGGTCTGGTGGAGGTCTGAGGGTCTGATGGAGGTCAGAGGGTCTGGTGGAGGTCTGGGGAGGTCTGAGGGTCTGGTGGAGGTCTGAGGGTCTGGTGGAGGTCTGAGGGTCTGGTGGAGGTCAGAGGGTCTGGTGGAGGTCTGAGGGTCTGGTGGAGGTCTGGAGGAGGTCAGAGGGTCTGGTGGAGGTCTGAGGGTCTGGTGGAGGTCTGAGGGTCTGGTGGAGGTCAGAGGGTCTGGAGGAGGTCTGAGGGTCTGGAGGAGGTCTGAGGGTCTGATGGAGGTCTGAGGGTCTGATGGAGGTCTGAGGTCTGGTGGAGGTCTGAGGGTCTGGAGGAGGTCAGAAGGTCTGGTGGAGGTCTGAGGGTCTGATGGAGGTCTGAGGGTCTGGTGGAGGTCTGAGGGTCTGGTGGAGGTCTGGAGGAGGTCAGAGGGTCTGGAGGAGGTCTGAGGGTCTGGAGGAGGTCAGAAGGTCTGGTGGAGGTCTGAGGGTCTGGAGGAGGTCTGAGGGTCTGGAGGAGGTCAGAGGGTCTGGTGGAGGTCGGGGGGTCTGGTGGAGGTCAGAGGGTCTGGTGGGGGTCTGGTGGAGGTCAGAGGGTCTGGTGGAGGTCTGAGGGTCTGGTGGAGGTCTGAGGGTCTGGTGGAGGTCTGAGGTCTGGAGGAGGTCTGAGGGTCTGGTGGAGGTCTGGAGGAGGTCTGAGGGTCTGGTGGAGGTCTGGAGGAGGTCAGAGGGTCTGGAGGAGGTCAGAGGGTCTGGTGGAGGTCTGAGGGTCTGGAGGAGGTCTGAGGGTCTGATGGAGGTCAGAGGGTCTGGTGGAGGTCTGGAGGAGGTCAGAGGGTCTGGAGGAGGTCAGAGGGTCTGGTGGAGGTCTGGAGGAAGTCAGAGGGTCTGGTGGAGGTCTGGAGGAGGTCAGAGGGTCTGGAGGAGGTCTGGAGGAGGTCAGAGGGTCTGGTGGAGGTCAGAGGGTCTGGTGGAGGTCAGAGGGTCTGGTGGAGGTCTGAGGGTCTGGTGGAGGTCTGAGGGTCTGGTGGAGGTCTGAGGGTCTGGAGGAGGTCAGAGGGTCTGGTGGAGGTCTGGAGGAGGTCTGAGGGTCTGGTGGAGGTCTGGAGGAGGTCTGAGGGTCTGGTGGAGGTCTGGAGGAGGTCAGAGGGTCTGGAGGAGGTCTGAGGGTCTGGAGGAGGTCTGAGGGTCTGGAGGAGGTCAGAGGGTCTGGAGGAGGTCAGAGGGTCTGGTGGAGGTCTGGAGGAGGTCAGAGGGTCTGGAGGAGGTCTGAGGGTCTGGAGGAGGTCTGAGGGTCTGGTGGAGGTCAGAGGGTCTGGTGGAGGTCTGAGGGTCTGGAGGAGGTCAGAGGGTCTGGTGGAGGTCTGGAGGAGGTCAGAGGGTCTGGAGGAGGTCTGAGGGTCTGGAGGAGGTCAGAGTCTGGTTTCCTGTCTCCTGTAGTTCTAATGTAGCGTCCTGTCATCAGTGTGTAAATGACTGTAATGTAACGAGCTCCATGACTTAGGACCACGCTGTACCAATGCAGGACATTTCCTTCCTGTTTGTTTTCTACAGATCTTTCAGTCCAAACAGAGGGAGATTGTTATTTTTATACTTTTAAGACTGAATATTTTTCTAATAAAGTTACCTGTGTAATATTTTTATAGAATATTTCCAGCCAATCCATTTATGCTGTCAAATTAAAAAAAAAACAATTTTTTAAAATTTGGGGTATTTTATGTTGTCAAATTCATCATTATCGTCAGAATAATCTGAAATATTGTCATCTAATTACAGGGCCTTATCCCCCACCCCTAGTGTCAGATTGGTAGACAACATGTTTCTGAGGTCATTTATTGTGTTGACCAGATTCAGTCCCAGTGCTGAAACCTCTGGACTCGGTTTATAGCAGCTCTGTTGTCTCTTCCACCACATTGTGATGTGAAAGGTGTGGCTGGAGGTGGAGGAGAGGGGCTATGATACTGTATCAACATGATTAAAAACACAGCACTAAAATGGCTGTAATTAAGGCACTCATTAGACACCCTAATGTCATTGTCATGTTTCATAACTGCACAAGTCACATTGGTTCACCTGGCCTGTATTCCTTAGAATAATTAATCAGTTCTTCATCATAAACTAAAACGTACTGTTGCCTTAACATGTACCTTATCACACACATACAGTAAACATGTGTATAAAACGCTTCCTCTTTGCTCTCAGCTGTGTTAAACTCTTTGTTAAGATCCCTAAATGTGGCTGCTGTTTGCTGCTCCGTGTGAACATCAGAGCACCATAACCTTCACTACCACAGAATAAGACTCCTCTACCTCCCAGCTCTATGTTGGTCAAGAAGTTCCTAATTTCTTCAAGACTCGGCTGATGTTTTCTGCTTCTTGGTGGAGAGGGTGTTGAGGGAAGGTATTAACACTCCCTTTGTCATCCTGCTTCTGTCCATTAGGTCGATTGCTGATTGGCTGAAATCTCCAGACACTTGGTTTCTGCTGGACTTCATTAAGCCTGAGTTTCTGCTGCTGAGGGTTAGTGTGATGCCAGCTGTGAGTGAGTGAGTGACATCATTCTTTTCCCACCTTTCTTTAATCTGCTGTACTTCCTCTTGCCTCACTACCAGACTCTTGCACGATGTATTATCATGTGGGATGAAATCCTCCCTGACACCGAGTGGGTCAAGAGTAACATACCCCAGGTGAGAAAAGGCACACGGACACTGATTTAATACACAATATGTTGTGCATGAAAAGTATTCATATGGCAATTACAGCTAAAATGGCTTCACTCATTTTGTTTTTCCTCCTCTAGATAATGAGGGGAAACCCTGCTCCCTCAGAAGACGTTAATATGGAGACCATGGCGTAAGTTTTTACACAAAGACAGATCAGATGTTCTCAGAGTTTTATATTTTTGCTTCCAAGGAGCCAAACCAAGTATTTTTTAAGGTAGTCTTGAGTAATATTTTCTCAGTCTTTCAAGTCAAGGTTTTTGCTTTGGACTTTAGTGGCTTTTTATTAATTTACTGTCCAAATCCAGATCATGTTACATTTCATAATGAGTTATTTTTATTTGATTTCACATTCCAGGCATCAAAAGGCTCCTCATCATCATAGGAGTGGGCAATATGGCCCAAACACAGTATTCTGGTGATGATGATAGATCTGACAAAAAAATAAAATCAATTATCTAATAGCATAATACCATATTGTCCCGAATATAAGACGAGGTTCTTTCATTGAAAATAATGTGAAGGGGGAGTTGTCTTATAATCGCGGCCTACGTAGTTTTTTGGGTCATTACACGACCAAACCAGCAGAGGGCGCAGGCTTCTGGTCAAAGCGGCAGCAACAGGAAGCAGCTCAGACCGCTACTGGTCCTGGTTCAGACCGGACCAAAGTCACGATGATCAGTCCATCCAGGTCCAGGTCCAGACCCAGGACAGGAGCTGTCAGTGGGAGCGGCTCAGATCGGACCTGTGTCCAGGTGAGGGCAGGTCCAGACACGCCTCCTTCCCCTCAGGGCCTCACACAGCTGCAGCACCTCGGTCTGGGACTGGCTCTGCACGTATTTATGAACCCAACCTCCGTCCACAGGAAATCTACATCCATGACTTTTCTCACGTATCTTCATTTGCGCTACACACAGAGAAGGAGAGAGAGAGCGCTAGATGATGGAGCGAGAAAGAGATTTAACAGAACTTTTTTCTCTTTTTTCCAGTTGTGTTACAACCCAGCTCAGCTAGGGATAAAGGAGGTAACATTAGACCAGATGTTTTTGGTGAACCGATTTATTGTCAGGTTTGTTAAATTAAAAGGTTTCCAAAGAACAAAGGGATGACAGGTAAAATTAATGTTTCTGTCTAACAAAAACCTTCTAACTAACCTCCAATGAGGAACACAGGATGAATTGAATTTAAACGTAACGGCAAACAACAAAAGGAGTCTAGAGAAACAAAACCAAATACCTATAGTCAAACAAATGCTAAACATGAAGAGACCACTCAGTGACAAACACTAAGGGAAAACTATTGGTTTACAAAGGTAAATCTACCTACAAAGTACCAGAATTACAACCAGTCACAAAGCACAAAATCCCACACACAACCTCTCAGGCGAGCTGCATAAACCTAATGAGGCAGCCGCCTTGAACCACAGCTGAAGCTCATCTTTTATAGTCTTTGTCCATCACTAATTGGTGGAGCAGGGAACAAATGAACCAATCAGGAGGAACTGGAGGATGAGCAGAGAAGGTATTCAATCCCAGGTGTGTGGTGGCACAGCAGAGCAGGCATCCAATCACAGGAGGGTGATCCCACAGCAGAGCAGGCATCCAATCACAGGAGTGTGATCACAGAGCAGAGCAGGCATCCAATCACAGGAGTGTGATCACAGAGCAGAGCAGGCATCCAATCACAGGAGGGTGATCCCACAGCAGAGCAGGCATCCAATCACAGGAGTGTGATCACAGAGCAGAGCAGGCATCCAATCACAGGAGTGTGATCACAGAGCAGAGCAGCCAGGATACCCGCAGAAAACTCACAAATGGCCTCAGGCCATAACAAGTTGTCACCACGACGAGAACTTTAACCCCTGATTAATAGACAAATATTAAAGCAGGCTGTAATTATGGTATTATTTAAATTATTTTCTCAAAATTTCAATAAAATAGTTTCTCTAAAAAGTGAATTTCATCTTTTTTCTGAGGACCAGTCTTGAAAAGGGGTGTTGTCTTATAATTGGGGTCGTCCTGTATTCGGATCAATACTATTTACCAGGAATTCTCTAATATGGCCCACCCCGAGGTCAGCAGAACACAACTTGGATAAGAACCTACTTTAAATTGAGTTTTCAACACTTTGTCTCTAGTAGTCTGTCACATTAGTTACATTTTATTTAAAGGTCTCATATCCATCCCTCTCTCTCCACTCTGAATCATCTCAGTAACAGGTCAAAGGTCAAAGCTCTGCGTTGGTCAGACTGAGCCTTACTTTAAGGTCAGCTGTTGTTCTTCCACCTCCTCATCCTGAAGCTACACTTCAGTTTCAGATGGGCGGGGCAGACCTAGCACAACCACACCGCTATAGCAGGAGCCCACACACAGACACGGTGAAGAGATTAACGCGATAAAAAACAGCATGTTAATTTTTGGCTGTAATTACTGCAATCAATGCGCTAGCAGAACACGTTAGCTTCCCAAAGCCCCGCCCATCTCTCTTCTCCACGCGTTCATGAGTCGTCAGTGGGTCTTCAGGGTCTCAGATGAAGGGACTAACTCGTTGATCAGCCATCTACAAAGCAGCTGCCGTGCTTTGTTCGTAGCTTCACCATGACTGTTAGCTAACGTTTGTGAGGATGAGCGCTCCGTGGTTTTTAAAGGGCGGGGGGGCTCAGGTAGCCAAAGGTGCTCTGATTGGCTCTGTCCTCTACAGAGGAGTGGTCTTTTCAGGAGAAAGATTTAGAAACCACCCGTTTTAGCATTAGCTCAAAGATCAGGAAGTGAAAATGGTGAAAACACTTTTGGGTCTCAGACAGTCTCTGGGACTGAGAGAAGGTCTTTTGAAAGGGAGCTTTAAACGTATTTCACAAACACAAATCTGATTTCGCACCAGTCACTGAGGGGGAACCTGGTTTTCAGTAACTGATCATCAACAGGGTTTCAAACCTTTTGCACAGTACTCTATGTTCTGACTGGAAATACGTTTTTATGTAATCAGCTGTTATAGTTGTGATGTAATGTTGGTGGTGTTCCTCCACGTTGACTGATCATAGAATGTGTTTTTGTCTCAGCCAAGCCCAGGACTACATCACAGCTGGAGCCTGTATGGCTTTAGGGCTACGCTTCGCTGGCTCTGCCAACTCTGATGCCTTCGACTGCCTGTATGAGTTTGCCAGGACCTTCATAAAGATGATGTCTTTTGCTGGTACAGCTGCTGTTGGCACTGTGAGTGCATTTTTGATCCTCCCTGACAAAGCCCCAACATATTTAGTTCTGGGAACTCCTTGTATGGTCTTGTTGTCTGTGACATGCTGTGGCCCCTCCAGCAGATGGGCTACTACAACCTGCAGACAGGCCTGTCGATGATTCTGCTGGCTATGTCCATGGTCATGGCTGGCACTGGGAACCTGAAGGTCCTGCAGCTCTGTCGCTTCTTTCACAAGAGAACTGGAGGTGAGATGAACTATGGCTTCCACATGGCTCATCACATGGCTCTGGGTCTGCTCTTTCTGGGAGGTGGCAGGTGAGAAAACCTCTAATGGTAAATGTATGGCGCTTTTCAGAACACTACACTGCAGTCAGTCACACACATTTACTCACTGATGGCGGTACACTGTATTATAGAAGCTGCCCTGGGGCGGACTGACAGGTCTAATCACAGAGGTTAAAGGTCACACTGAAGAATCACACCCTTTTTGTTCACTCTCTCCCTGTTGGTCAGACTCTAATTATCACTACATTGCAGTCATTCGTGTTTTTATTTGTTTTCCATTGCTTGCCTTATGTGTGTGGTTCTGTTTTTATCTTTCTCTCTTCCTCTCTCTACTGTTTGCTCTGATTATTTCTCTTCCTTTTTAGTCCGTTTTTACTATGAAGCTGAAGTGAAAGAGGGGTATTTTGTCTTCAGTCACACATGATATCCAGGCTGATGATATCTAGGGTTCAACACAAACCAGTTGAGTAAGATTCCCCCAGTAGGGCTGTGGAAACGGGACTTCACATTCAGTATAAAACAAAATATTTACATTTGTTTAGTAGTTTCACTACTCAGTACTCAGAGAATATCCTGGTTAATTAGCCGAAGTGAGACCCTTTGACTTGTAAGTATGAGGGAACTATAATTTATTTATTATGAACCTTTTTTAGCCAGGAAAGTCCCGTTGAGTTTCAGAACTCTTTTACGAGGGAGTCCTGGGTTAGCACCTGTAGGGCATGTTGTGGTCTGTGGGGGAAACCCACGCATGCACAGGGAGAACATTCTAACTCCACGCAGAAAGGCCACAGCCGGGATTTGAACCTGCAGCCTTCTTGCTGCGAGGCAACAGTGCTAACCACAGCGCCACCATGACACAAACAGTCATTAAATAAGGGCAGTTTTACTTCACCTGAACATTATTAAGTACCATCTGAGGCGTGGCCAGCTTTCCTTGTCTGACCCACATCATGATGAGGACCTGATTGGTTGATTTACACTCAGCTGTTGACCATTATGTTTAACAGGCTCTGCTTTGGCGGCATTAATTAAATAGCAACTAGGGATGCTCCGATACCGATACTGGCTTCGGGTCGATACTAAGGTTGTGTACTCGTACTAATAAACATAGCTCGATACTTAGAGCCGATACTTAGCGCTCCGTTAACCTGACGCGCACACCCGCTGCTAATCGGCGCTCACTCTGTAGCACTGCAGATGGCGTTAACTTACTTGTGTTGTAGTAGTATTTAGTAGTTGTAGTAGCAGTAGTAGTTGTGATTTAGCTGTAGTATCCTCAGTCCTGACGTCAGGTTCGGTAAAGTCCCAGTAGTCCATTCATACAGTAATGCCGGCCAAGTTTCTACAGCGTTAGCATGTTTAGCTCAGCCGCTAACGTTTAGCTTAGTGAAAACAGTAAACAACAGCAGAATCCAGCAGAGCTGATTGAAGCTTCTATCAACGCTACTTTAGAATAAGGCCGAGGCTTAAAGAGACACCGCTTTGGTTCTAATCAGCTGAGAGAAAGTTTGTCATGGCAAGCCGTTCTATCATATAATCAAACGGTTATAAGGCAGGTCATTTGTGTATTTATTTATTAAAAGTCCTTTTCCCACATTAGAATCAGCTAGCTGAGGTTCATTCTGAGGGCTTTAGTTTATGTTGTTTTTCCACATCATGTTACTGTTTGACTCTAGTGTTCATCCAGTCCAGGTCAGATTAACTGAAGCAGTCAGTCCTTTTATAGAATACTTTCTAACTCAGAGAAAAATCTTTGTGGTGTTTTTTAGTTCGATCCCTGACCTTAAGGACTCTGTTTACAATTAGGATTGGATGGAAAAACAGATAAATGTGACTTTTTAATTTAATTTTATAAAGTTTTTTCTGATTTAGTATTACTACTCGTATCGGCAAGTACTCATATGTAAGTACTCGTACTCGTTTAGGAAACATCTGGTATCGGAGCATCCCTACTTGCAACACATTGTTAAATGAATGAACAACAGAGGGTTTTAGTGTTTTATATTTTATGTTCTGTTCTGTCATCTGTTCCTAGTTTACATCACACACGTATTTTTACTTCTGATGTAGACTCCTGAGCATTACAGGTATGAAGGAAATGTCTTTTTGCCCATCAGATACACCCTCAGCACTTCCAACTCAGCCATTGCTGCTCTACTCTGTGCCTTTTATCCACATTTCCCAGCTCACAGCACTGACAATCGGTAAGAACAACACCAACGCATACATCCTCATAAAACATGCTGAAGGATTCATAGCATAATATTTACTCTGTAATTCATTTGATGGACAGTATCATCTCAATCTATTTGATGGGAATTAAGACGTCTGGCTTTTTAAATTCAGTGTGTCTCTCCTGAGTTATCTGGTCTACAAATCTAGATTAGAGTGTGCTTGTGTGAAATTAATAGATATCAAATTTAAATGAAAATCATCCAATTCTTTAAACAACTTTTCAAAAAATGATTGTTGTCTAAAAACTGGTTTTATTCTAGGGGTATCTTTAACGGTGTTCTTTATATATAGGACAAGGTTTTTCTGTTGAAAATAATGTAAAAATGTGAGGTCGTCGGATAACCAGGGTCTAAGCAGTGACACATGCTTTGGGGTCATTACACAACCACAACAGCAGAGGGCGCCGGCGCTTTGTAAAGCCGACCGGAGCAGACTGGATTAAAAGTGGTGATTTAACAGACGATGGAGGCAGAGTTACGACGCTAACTTTAAGATAATGGTGTTCAGTGGAGCAGAGGCGTCAAACTAATGTCAGGCAGCCAGAAAACATGGAGTTATGAAGTGAAACGTCTGAAGATGGAGCATCGTGGTGATGACGTTGTGTGAGAGGAGACGGTGAGTGAGCACAGCGAGGCAGAGGACTGAGAGGAAAAGCCTCGCGCTGACTTTCAGTCTGACATGTCCTGAGCAAAGTTCTGACAGGTTGCATCACTATGGGATTGTTTTGTCCAGGATCTCAGAGTCTTTCCTGACAGAACCCCACCACACTAGAATATGCATTACAGGTCTTTGTGATTGAATGAGATCCATCTTATAATTGGGGTTGTCCTATTTTCGAGTCAATACAATATACAGTGGAGGAAATAATGATTTGAGCCCTTGCTGATTTAGTAAGTTTGTCCAATGACAAAGAAATGAAAAGTCTCAGAACAGTATCATTTTAATGGTAGGTTTATTTTAACAGTGGCAGATGGCACATCAAAAGGGAAATGGAAAAAATAACTTTAAATAAAAGATAGAAACTCATTTGCATTTCATTGAGTGAAATAAGTATTTGAACCCTCTAACAAAAAATTCTTAATACTTAGTGAAAAACCCTTGTTTGCAGCACAGAGGTCAAACGTTTCTTGTAATTGATGACCAAGTCTGCGCACATGTTAGGAGGAATTTTGGTCCACTCCTCTTTCAGATCATCTCCAAATCCTTAAGGTTTGGAGGCTGTCTCTGTGCACTCTGACCTTCAGCTCCTCCATAGGTTTTCTATAGGATGAAGGTCCGGAGACTGACTAGGCCACTCCGTGACCTTAATGTGCTTCTTCTTGAGCCACGCCTTTGTTGCCTTTGCTGTATGTTTTGGGTCATTGTCGTGCTGGAACACCCATCCACGACCCATTTTCAGTTTCCTGGCAGAGGGAAGGAGGTTGTCGCTCAGGATTTGACGATACATGGCTCCGCCCATTTTCCCGTTAATGCGGTGAAGTTGTCCTGTGCCCTTAGCAGAAAAACACCCCAAAGCAAAATGTTTCCACCTCCATGCTTGACAGTGGGGACGGTGTTTTGGGGTCATAGCAGCATTTTTCTTCCTCCAAACACAGCCAGTTGAGTTAATGCCAAAGAACTCCATGTTGGTCTCCTCAGACCACAGCACCTTCTCCCAGTCACTCTCTGAATCATTCAGGTGTTCATTGGTAAACTTCAGACGGACCTGCACATGTGCCTTCTGAAGCAGGGGGACCTTGGAGCTCTGCAGGATTTGAATCCATTGCGGTGTAATGTGTTTCCAATGGTTTTCTTGGTGACTGTGGTCCCAGCTGATTTGAGGTCATTAACTAACTCCTCCCGTGTCGTTCTAGGATGATTTCTCACCTTTCTCAGAATCACTGACACCCCACGAGGTCAGATCTTGCGTGGAGCCCCAGACCGAGGTCGATCGATGGTCATTTTGTGCTCCTTCCATTTTCCAACAATTGCAGCAACAGTTGTCCCCTTCTCTCCCAGCTTCTTGCTAATGGTTTTGTAGCCCAGTCCAGCCTTGTGCAGGTCTACAATGTTGTCTCTGACATCCTTGGACAGCTCTTTGGTCTTTCCCATGTTGGAGAGTTTGGAGTCTGCTTGATTGGTTGATTCTGTGGACAGGTGTCCTTTATACAGGTGACTAGTTAAGACAGGTGTCTTTAATGAGGGTGACTAATTGAGTAGAAGTGTCTAACCACTCTGTGGGAGCCAGAACTGTTCATGGTTGGTAGGGGTTCACATACTTATTTCACTCAATGAAATGCAAATGAGTTTCTATCTTTTATTTAAAGTTATTTTTTCTATTTTCCTTTTGATGTGCTATCTGCCACTGTTAAAATAAACCTACCATTAAAATGATACTGTTCTGAGACTTTTCATTTCTTTGTCATTGGACAAACTTACACAATCAGCAAGGGCTCAAATCATTATTTCCTCCACTGTATATCCTATATTTTTTGTGTTTGAATGAAAACTGAGAGAATGTTGCTGTTATTGCTGCAGCTATCACTTGCAGGCCCTGCGGCACCTGGCTGTGTTGGCTGCAGAGCCACGCCTTCTGGTTCCTGTGGACGTGGACTCTCTAAAGCCCTGCTACGCCCTGTTAGAGGTCACCTACAAGGTCAGTTTAAAGGAACTATTTGACTTTTTTTAGAAGCCAAATTTCAAACTTTGTTTTTATAATGTCTACACTTTGAAATGTGTAATTGAATGCCATCTGACAGTACAGTAAGTTGTCAGGTTATCTATTAAAATAGGATTATGCTCATAATGTTTCTATGCTTTCTGAAATGTGCAGTTTTTTGACATTGATTACAGAGGATAAAAATAGACTAAATGAAATAATAGAAGTATTTCAGGGTGCAGAAAGTTGTATTTGTCACACTGCTCTACCAGTTGTTGTTTTGAATAAGAGGAAGTGAAATTAAATCGAATGCCTGATTTAGTCTTTAAGGGGATTGTTCAAAAGGGTTTCCAGTGTAAGCACACACTACCTGGTTCCATATGCGTCCTTTAAGTTCACATTGTTCTTTTCCTATACAGGGAACAAGCATTGCCTTTATGATGTGTGATGACCTTCTCTGAGTTTTTAAAAAGCAGTCATGTTGCTTTAAAGCTACTTAGAGAAATAAAGCCTGGTGAATGTTAATCAGCAGTGACCTTTAGCTTTTGTTTGATTTAGCTAACATTTCTCTCAAAAGCAGCTTTAAAGTGAGGAATGTTTTAAAAGCACGTTTGGGCTTGTTTTTAGCACCCCCTAGGGCTGGGGGATATATCGAGTATATTCGATGTATCGCGGTATTTTCCACGTGGGATGTGTAAAATGTCTATATCGTCAACACTCGAGTATAAACTGTGACGGCAAATTGAAGCCGTCTGCTTGTAATTCACTGTAAGTTTCGTTTCTCCCACACGCTGTGAATGCATCACTACTCGCCCCTCCCAACCTGAACACTGTCTACCTGCTGCAGCGACGAGCGCGTCTTAGGATTTCCTCGATGAGGAAAAAGACGGAAATTAGACGGAATCTCGGGAATCACCAAACAAAACGGAGTTCAGTAAAAGGGAATAAACTATTTTCTGAGTTATTGTGTCCGCTGCAGCCGCCACACCTCCTGTCACCTGGTGACGCAGCGGCTCAGCTGAGCTCCCCTCAGAGAAAACCGAAGAAGACATAACCAGACCGCTTCGGAGAAAATTCTCACTGAAACGTGAATTTCCTCTAAGTTTAGCTCAAAGCTCAGGACGGAGCAATACTTAAAAGACTTTTATGAATCTGGAGAAGAACTTTTCTCTAAGTTTAGTCAGCAGACGATGAAGAGTCCCTGTAATGAGCTGATAGTCAGAACGCCGTGTGTCTCTGCTCTGTGATGGATGGAGAAGTCTAAATGAACAGAGCTCTGTTTAACAGGCTGAGTCTCAAGTTTTATCTTTAGGCAGCTTTTAGGTTTCTTTATGAGACATTTTTATGCTGAGTTTAATTCTAAAGACATTTATTTTACAAAAATACTTTGTTT
>SSNR01000460.1:227069-240004 GCA_006937965.1 Callopanchax toddi
CCCAAAGGGGACAGGGCCTTTCAGGATCTGGCTCCCAAAGGGGACAGGGCCTTTCAGGATCTGGCTCCCAGACTGTGGACCAGCCTGACCCTGAGACTCCGTCTCTGCAGCACTGTGGAGGCTTTCTATAAACTCCCCTCTTCGTCCAGGCGTTCCCTCACTGACCACGTAGAGATAGAGGAGGCTTTCTTGATTTAGTTTCTACTTCTCAGTGTTTCATCTTCTGACTGTTTATATCTTTGATCCTGTCTACATTTTGTCCCTACTATTGATTTATACTCATGTGTTCTGAAATGTTTCTTCTACCTGTGCTGTACAGCGCCTTGTGATCTGTGTCTATGAAAGGCGCTTCAAAAATAAACTTTACTTACTGACTAGACCTCTCAGCTTTTTAAGTGGGACAACTTGCAATGGCTGATGAATACTTTGTTGCCACACTGAACCAGTTTTACACCTGTAATCTGCTTTAATGAGGTTTAAAATGAACCCTGTATGTTTACCCACAGGCCGTCAGTGCCCTGCAACGAGGTGACTTGCAGCAGACATTCCCTTTGTGGCAGCTACGCCTGGTGGTGGACTTGTGGGACAGCAGGATGCTGCGGGGTCCTGCTCATAGCCAAACCATGCTGCTAAAGTTAGAGTTTCTTCCTGTGATGAAGAACGCAGTGGATGTGGCGCTGGTCAGCTGGCTCAAAGGTAATGAGGCAGGAGCAGACCTGGTTTAGTGGGTGCTGGGTTGTTCAGAATCAACATGATATGGAGTTTAAATACTTCCTCTTCTCATCCAAGGAGCTTGACTCTCCCAGATTCCAGTTAGAACTGACAAAGCTCCTCGGATGAGAAGCAAAACATCTTCCTGAAACAAAGAAGTCCAGTTGCCTTCATTCAAGCCCTTTTTGGATTACCATGACCTGGATGACTGAGACGAAGCATACATCCCAAAGTTTGTGGAGATAGTGAGACCCGTCTTGGCAAGTTTTATAAATGAGACCCCAGGTGTCTATCAGCGGTCACGGAGCGAGAAACAGACGTCTGCCTCGCTGTTATTTTACAGCGCGGTCTGATGGCGTGATCGTAATCCGTCACATTGACCGACAGCCTTCAGATCTTTCCATCAAAGTTTTTAAAAAACTGTTAAATACGGAACATTTTCCATTATGCCCCTAACTTGATTGTCTATTGTGCATATGTTGTCATTCTGAAGCGCATGGCACAACAAATGTTAGTTTTCTCAGGCATGACAGATCTTCATTAAAGCTGCTATGTGGATTATTTTCTATGTATCAAAGTTTTCTAAATGTTTCAGGTCTAAACTCTGATCTATGGTAGAGTTCCACAACATCTGTTAGTCTGAAGACCCTCCTTCCTCCTGTAGACCCCTTTGAATTCTCTCTGACCGGTGAACTTTTTCAGCCAATAGAATTAAAGTTTCCACATTGTCAGCTGTCAGTCAACGCGCTTCACTCAGACCTGTAGAGGTGGGGGCCGCGCTCCCAGGACGCTCCGTGTCTTCCTGTTTTCAGTCTCAGCCGTCATGGAGAAGTCAGAGCTCATTTCTACTAAATAGTCATCCATTCCCCGACTACTGAGGATTTATTTTTACACTTTTTTCCACACAGAATGGCAAGGCTTGTCAAGGATACGCGTTTATTTTGGTGGAGCGTTCTGTAGCGAGTCAAATGTCTCATTCCCAGGTTCTGCTGCCTGCAGCTGGCGGTTCAAGATGTGTTGCAAAAAGCACAGTGTGACAGTCGGGTCTGAGAGCATCAAGCGTTACAGTGTGAGCTGTGAATGATTGAACCCTCTATTCATGCAGTCTGAGCAGGAGCTGACTGAGAGCCAGTGTATGCCCAGAAGTGTAGAGCTGGGGTTAGAGGAAGCAGGAGGGGCCTTGGGACGTTGGATTTAAAATGTTCTCTCTCAACTCAAATCCTCCACATAGCACCTTTAAGCAAAATGACTCCAATCTAAATTGGGTGAAGAGATGTGACGGTTTAGAGATGTTTAATAATTGAACTGCTTCAGTAACTGATGTGTTTTTCTTTCCTAGACAACAGTTCGGTAGTGCGGTCCTACATGAAGGGGGAGGCTCTGTCTAAAGATGCTCGTTCCATCATGCTGGCCTGTTTCCTGATCTTCTGCTCCGTGCCCTGCCTCAGAAACACACAGCTGGAGGGTGAGAAAACCAGATGTTTACAGCAGTATTTAAACACCTGATGCTCACTTTATAATGTTAGGAAGTTTACTTCTCTGTAGCTTTTTCACTGCTGCTTTACAAGTTTTACCTGAATTATTGGATCAATGTTCTTTGTCAAAACTTAGTTGCAAGTATTAATATGAATATAGAACGACCCCTTCTTTCCAAGGGTGATCGTTAGGAGAAAGTACATTCACTTTTCAAAGAAAATATTTGTATTGAAATTTAAAGAAAGTCAATCAGCTGTGGTCCAGGAGAGATCCTCTCTACACGCACGCACACAGCAACGCACACGGCGACAGCAACGCACACAGCAACGCACACAGCGACAGCAACGCACACAGCGACAGCAACGCACACAGCGACAGCAACGCACACAGCGACAGCAACGCACACAGCAACGCACACGGCGACAGCAACGCACACAGCAACGCACACGGCGACAGCAACGCACACAGCAACGCACACGGCGACAGCAACGCACACAGCGACAGCAACGCACACAGCAACGCACACAGCGACAGCAACGCACACAGCGACAGCAACGCACACGGTGACAGCAACGCACACGGTGACAGCAACGCACACGGCGACAGCAACGCACACAGCGACAGCAACGCACACGGTGACAGCAACGCACACAGCAACGCACACGGCGACAGCAACGCACACAGCAACGCACACAGCGACAGCAACGCACACAGCAACGCACACGGCGACAGCAACGCACACAGCGACAGCAACGCACACAGCGACAGCAACGCACACGGCGACAGCAACGCACACAGCAACGCACACGGCGACAGCAACGCACACAGCAACGCACACAGCGACAGCAACGCACACAGCAACGCACACAGCGACAGCAACGCACACAGCGACAGCAACGCACACAGCGACAGCAACGCACACAGCAACGCACACGGCGACAGCAACGCACACAGCAACGCACACGGCGACAGCAACGCACACAGCGACAGCAACGCACACAGCGACAGCAACGCACACGGCGACAGCAACGCACACGGCGACAGCAACGCACACAGCAGCGCACACGGCGACAGCAACGCACACAGCAACGCACACGGCGACAGCAACGCACACGGCGACAGCAACGCACACAGCGACAGCAACGCACACAGCGACAGCAACGCACACGGTGACAGCAACGCACACAGCAACGCACACGGCGACAGCAACGCACACAGCAACGCACACGGCGACAGCAACGCACACAGCAACGCACACGGCGACAGCAACGCACACAGCGACAGCAACGCACACAGCGACAGCAACGCACACAGCGACAGCAACGCACACGGTGACAGCAACGCACACAGCAACGCACACAGCGACAGCAACGCACACAGCAACGCACACGGCGACAGCAACGCACACAGCAACGCACACGGCGACAGCAACGCACACAGCGACAGCAACGCACACAGCGACAGCAACGCACACGGTGACAGCAACGCACACAGCAACGCACACGGCGACAGCAACGCACACAGCAACGCACACAGCGACAGCAACGCACACAGCGACAGCAACGCACACGGCGACAGCAACGCACACAGCGACAGCAACGCACACAGCAACGCACACGGCGACAGCAACGCACACAGCACGCACACGGCGACAGCAACGCACACAGCGACAGCAACGCACAGCGACAGCAACGCACACAGCGACAGCAACGCACACAGCGACAGCAACGCACACGGTGACAGCAACGCACACAGCAATGCACACGGCGACAGCAACGCACACAGCGACAGCAACGCACACAGCAACGCACACGGCGACAGCAACGCACACAGCAACGCACACAGCGACAGCAACGCACACAGCGACAGCAACGCACACGGTGACAGCAACGCACACAGCAACGCACACGGCGACAGCAACGCACACAGCAACGCACACGGCGACAGCAACGCACACAGCAATGCACACGGCGACAGCAACGCACACGGCGACAGCAACGCACACGGCGACAGCAACGCACACGGCGACAGCAACGCACACGGTGACAGCAACGCACACAGCAACGCACACGGCGACAGCAACGCACACAGCAACGCCCACAGCGACAGCAACGCACACAGCAACGCACACAGCGACAGCAACGCACACGGCGACAGCAACGCACACGGCGACAGCAACGCACACGGCGACAGCAACGCACAGCGACAGCAACGCACACAGCAACAGCAACGCACAGCGACAGCAACGCACAGCGACAGCAACGCACAGCGACAGCAACGCACAGCGACAGCAACGCACAGCGACAGCAACGCACACAGCAACAGCAACGCACAGCGACAGCAACGCACACAGCAACAGCAACGCACAGCGACAGCAACGCACACGGCGACAGCAACGCACAGCGACAGCAACGCACAGCGACAGCAACGCACAGCGACAGCAACGCACAGCGACAGCAACGCACACGGCGACAGCAACGCACACGGCGACAGCAACGCACAGCGAGACAGCAACGCACACGGCGACAGCAACGCACAGCGACAGCCACGCACACAGCAACAGCAACGCACACGGTGACAGCAACGCACACAGCAACACACACGGCGACAGCAACGCACACAGCGACAGCAACGCACACGGCGACAGCAACGCACACGGCGACAGCAACGCACACAGCGACAGCAACGCACACGGCGACAGCAACGCACAGCGACAGCAACGCACAGCGACAGCAACGCACACGGCGACAGCAACGCACAGCGACAGCAACGCACAGCGACAGCAACGCACACGGTGACAGCAACGCACACAGCAACGCACACGGCGACAGCAACGCACACAGCAACGCACACAGCGACAGCAACGCACACAGCAACGCACACAGCGACAGCAACGCACAGCGACAGCAACGCACAGCGACAGCAACGCACAGCGACAGCAACGCACACAGCGACAGCAACGCACACAGCGACAGCAACGCACACAGCGACAGCAACGCACACGGCGACAGCAACGCACACGGTGACAGCAACGCACACAGCAATGCCCACAGCGACAGCAACGCACAGCGACAGCAACGCACAGCGACAGCAACGCACACGGCGACAGCAACGCACACAGCAGCGCACACGGCGACAGCAACGCACACAGCGACAGCAACGCACACGGTGACAGCAACGCACACGGCGACAGCAACGCACAGCGACAGCAACGCACAGCGACAGCAACGCACAGCGACAGCAACGCACACAGCAACAGCAACGCACGCGACAGCAACGCACACAGCAACAGCAACGCACACAGCAACAGCAACGCACACAGCAACGCACACAGCGACAGCAACGCACAGCGACAGCAACGCACAGCGACAGCAACGCACAGCGACAGCAACGCACACAGAGACAGCAACGCACACAGCGACAGCAACGCACACGGCGACAGCAACGCACAGCGACAGCAACGCACACGGTGACAGCAACGCACAGCGACAGCAACGCACAGCGACAGCAACGCACAGCGACAGCAACGCACACGGTGACAGCAACGCACACAGCGACAGCAACGCACACGGCGACAGCAACGCACACGGCGACAGCAACGCACACGGTGACAGCAACGCCCACGGCGACAGCAACGCACACAGCAACGCACACGGCGACAGCAACGCACACAGCAACGCCACAGCGACAGCAACGCACACAGCGACAGCAACGCACACAGCGACAGCAACGCACACGGTGACAGCAACGCACACAGCAGCGCACACGGCGACAGCAACGCACACAGCAACGACCACGGCGACAGCAACGCCCACGGCGACAGCAACGCACACAGTGACAGCAACGCACACGGCGACAGCAACGCACACGGCAACGGACACAGCGACAGCAACGCACACAGCAACGCACACAGCGACAGCAACGCACACAGCGACAGCAACGCACACGGTGACAGCAACGCACACAGCAACGCACACGGCGACAGCAACGCACACAGCAACGCACACAGCGACAGCAACGCACACAGCAACGCACACAGCGACAGCAACGCACACAGCGACAGCAACGCACACGGTGACAGCAACGCACACGGCGACAGCAACGCACACAGCGACAGCAACGCACACGGTGACAGCAACGCACACAGCAACGCACACGGCGACAGCAACGCACACAGCAACGCACACAGCGACAGCAACGCACACAGCAACGCACACAGCACAGCAATGCACACGGCGACAGCAACGCACACAGCGACAGCAACGCACACGCAACGCACACGGCGACAGCAACGCACACAGCAGCGCACACGGCGACAGCAACGCACACGGCGACAGCAACGCACACAGCGACAGCAACGCACACAGCGACGCAACAGCGACAGCAACGCACACAGCGACAGCAACGCACACGGTGACAGCAACGCACACAGCAACGCACACGGCGACAGCAACGCACACGGCGACAGCAACGCACACAGCGACAGCAACGCACACAGCGACAGCAACGCACACGGTGACAGCAACGCACACAGCAACGCACACAGCGACAGCAACGCACAGCGACAGCAACGCACACGGCGACAGCAACGCACACGGCGACAGCAACGCACACAGCGACAGCAACGCACACGGCGACAGCAACGCACAGCGACAGCAACGCACACAGCGACAGCAACGCACACAGCGACAGCAACGCACACGGCGACAGTGCTGGTGACGCGCTGCAGCATCAGGCGGCTCATCAGGCTGAATCGCTGTCTCACAAGTTGTCATTAATGACGGACAGGAACCGAAAGGAGGCACCGTTTATGATTATGTGAGTCGGTCCTCGGTCTGTACCTTAAAAAGTACCGGACTCGGTACTCATCCCTAGTAACGTCCGAGTCTGAAGTCACGTGATCGGGCCCGATTTCTAATCCTGTGATTGGATGGGGACATCCCTAGTCTCCTCCCACAGAACGTCACCATGATGCTCCATCTTCAGATGCTTCTCTTCACGTCTCCACGTCTCCTGGCTGCCTGACAGCTGTTTACTCAACCCCCCACACCTTAATCCAGTCTGCTCTGGTCGCCGTCGGCTTCACAAAACACTGGCGCCCTCTGCTGTTGCGGTTGTGTAATGACCCCAAACAACTAACCCCACATTTTTACATTATTTTCAATGAACAAACCTCGTCTTATATTCTGGTCAGTACGGTATTTTAATTTTAAATTTTAGATATTTGACGTTGATTGTATAAAATATAAAGATCTAAAACATGTTTGTGCTTAAAGAGCTGAAAGTGTCCGTTGTCCTGTCTCCCTTCAGGCTGCAGCTCGTTTGGACAGTTGTTATCACGCAGCAGCAGCCAGCTGGGTGTCCCTCTCAGAGACCTGCTGAGACTGGCTCCAGTTCTTCTGGGTTCTGCATCAGAACCACAGTCACTGCTGGGCTTTCCTTTACAACCATTTTCATCCTGATGTTTACAACGCGTCAGTGGCTGACGGACTTTCAGAGACAGATCCAGTCGCCCAGTCACTGTGACATGTGTGGCTGTAATATCCAGAGGAACAACTGGAGCCACAACAAGAAGGAAACGTCAACGCTGGAAGTAAAGGGAAAATCAAACTAGATCACTAAAACAAAACGACAAATAAAACAGACATGCCAACCTCCACCCTGTTTTCTTCTTCCCTTTGTTGATTTATTGCATTGTCAGTTTTCATCACGTTTCTTTATTTAGCACAGTGTGGTTGTGTTGGTAGAGATGTGTCTTTGTGGTCCTCTGGAAGTTATGAGAACAGCTTGTTTAGGACGTCCTCCACATCCACAGCACAAGGCTCTTCTCCCAGACTAAAACAGCCTCTGAAGCCTGAGTATGCTTTAATGTTTTAGCATCATTTCAACAACATGATACACGAGCACTCCCCAAACCAAACAGCACATCAGCTGTTGGAACACCAGATTTAAAGTTACAACTTCAAACACACATTTCCAGAACAGGCTGAGTGTTCTGCTGGTGTCTCTGCACTACACTGGCTCTTAGAACACGTGAACCTGTCCGGTTCCACAAGGCTCTGTTCTGGGACCTCTGGTTTATCCTTTAGCTTTAGCATGTTGGATCATATCTACGCTGACGATGTCCTTCAGGCCCCACCACTTGGACAGGCTGTCCTCTGAACCCAGATCAGTATCGGAGACCCTGATCATTGAAATTCAGTCTAAAACCAACAGAGGGCCAAGAATTGAGCCTTGAGGTACGCCACAGGTCACCTCCACTCGTTTTAGAATTAAACCCCCCAATGGATCCAAACGACTGCCTGTCTCTATTTAAAATGATTTAGGACCAGGACCAGAGACCAACCCAGTCCTACAAACCACCGTGTGAAGGCAGCACTACGGTCCTGAGGGACGAGGACAGTTTCTATTCAGGTCATTAACATTAGAGTGTCTGTGCTGTGGTCACAGAGAAGAGATCAGTTCTGATTTATTTCATTAGAATCCTTATTTGTTCTCTATTTCTAAGGGTTTTTCTGTGAGGTACATTTAACATTTATCTGGTAGTTTATTTACCTCGTTGCAGTTTGATGAGATATCCTGTGGTTCTGATGTTCTGTTGACCCATTTTAAATAAACTAGAACATGAGACTGTAAACTGACCAAAGTGATAAAACACAGCTGGTCCTATCACTGATGAACTTCTTGAACTTGTCATCACTTTTTGTCCCCTCACAGATTTATTCTGTTACATTTAAATGTTAAACATAACATTTCATATCAACGATAACCTGAGTAAATCATTGACACGTAGGAGTTTTCTTCTGGCTTCCAGATGCTTTCAATAATTACAGATTTGACCCAGTTTAAGGCTCATTTGGTGATTATTTTGGGGTCTGTAACTCTAAAGTTTAAAGGAGACAAAGACTGGCAGCAGTAGGTTCAGGTTGTCCCACCTGGATTCTGACCCCGTGGTTCCTGTCTCGTGTGGGAGGGTTGACTTTGTGTTCGATCTCATTTCATTTTTAACCAACAACTCTGAGAAGATTCCAGAACAAGTGGAAAACAAACAAACGGTCCACACCCTCCTCACAGAGCTGCACCGCCTTCAAGCTCGTGGATACAAGTTTTCATTTAATTCAAAAACTACTGTGTGTGTGTAGATGACTGTCTACACATGGACCCTTTGATCGGTGTGTGACTGAGAATCAGTGTTTGTAAAGCAGCAGCACGTGGGATGTGGGACCTCTGACAGACCTGGAGAAGTTCCAGCTCCTGGTTCTGATCACTTTATGGAATGTTTCAAAATCAGATCAAAGTTTGTCACAGAAACCAGAGTTGTGTTTGTCTCCTGTAGAGTCGGGGAGTCCAGCAGGATCCGGTGGGCGTGGCCTGAAGCAGTGAAGTCCTGCAGACGGCTGACTGGATGAATGGTGCCGGTCTGAGTCTGGCTCCTTCCTTTTTTCTGGTCTAGTTTTGAAAGTGAAAGCAAACCGTGTCAGGTTGTGCGTCAGGCTGATGGAGTTTTAAAAGAAACCAAACCGTGCAGAAGCAGCACCTGAGCGCCTTGACTGGTAAGTTTACATCATTCTGTTGTCTCCACTTCAGCCTGGAGGAGCGACCTGATGACCTGACCGGGTTTCATGTCAGAACCACAGAGCTGGTGACTCTCAGGTTTCTACTTCACTCAGGCGGTTTGTGCTAAGTTAAAGGAAGTGTGCTGTTCGCGACCCGGCCTTCCTCTTCCTCTTGTGTGACTGAAGGACTCGACCTGAACCGGGTTGGTCTGAAACCACCACGCGTCACTAGTCAGTGTTAGGACCAGGAAGTCTTTAGAACTCCTCGGGCCGTTACTTTGTGCTGTTTGGTAAATGAGCGCCACCTCCTGGAGAAGGTCAGAAGGGCGGGGTGCTGCGTTCAGGGGCCGTCGTAAATGAGGAAACATGCTCCTCATAAATCCTCAGATGTTGGTGTTTTTGTTAATGATCTGAGTGACGGCTGCGTGGTGGCGCAGTTGGTTAGCACTGTTGCCTCGCAGCAAGGAGGTCGTGGGTTCGCGTCCCGGCTCTGCGGCCTCTCTGCGTGGAGTTTGCATGTTCTCCCCGTGCGTGCGTGGGTTTTCTCCGGGTACTCCGGTTTCCTCCCACAGTCCAAAGACATGACTGTCAGGCTAATTGGGCTGGTAAATTGTCCTTAGGTGTGAGTGGGTGTGTGGTTGTTTGTCTCGTTCGTCTCTGTGTGGCCCTGCGATGGACTGGCGACCTGTCCAGGGTGTCCCCCGCCTCTCGCCCCTTGACCGCTGGAGATAGGCACCAGCTGCCCCGCGACCCTCTGTGGAGGATTAAGCGGCTACAGAAAATGGATGGATGGATGGATCTGAGTGACCATTGTGCCATTGGAATTAACAGACGAGCTAAACTTCCCAAACCAAAACAGCAAATCGTTTTTAAATGAGATCTAAAACATTTCCCCGTGATTTACAGGGTATAGACTGGAGCAGAAATGACCTCATAGCGTTAGCATGGAGCTTCTGTTATGATCTTTTATTCAGATTGTAAATAAACATGCTCCGTTCTGTAAACTCTGTGTAAAAGGTCTAAATAATCCGTGGTTTACTCCCAGTTGTCTAATCTCATGAAAGAAAGGGATGCTGCTCGGGCAAAAGCCAGAACATCTCAACTGGAATCTGATTGGTTGTCATTCAGACGACTTAGAGATCGTCTTACTTACCTTGTAAAAAAAAAAAGCCTAATCTGATTTCTATCTCGCTAAAACCACTCGGAACTTGAACAATCCCAACAAATTTTGGAAAGAAATAAAATCAGTTTATGGCAGCGCAGAAACAAACCCGATCCCGACCTGTGTTGTGAAGGATTCTCACTCAACAACAGATAAACCAGGTATTCTGAACTCTTTCATGAACACTGTGTTCTATCTGGGAATCTCTTTGAGTCTCTAAATCCTCGTCCACAAGACGCTAGTAACCAGGAGCCCACCACTTCACCTTCTCCCCTAAATTCTTCTTCTACTGCTCAATCTTTCATCTTCATCCCATTTGTTGTCCCTGAGGTCCACAGTGCTCTGAAACACTTAGACCCAAACAAGTCAGCAGGTCCTGACGGGCTGGATCCTTCTTTCTGAAGTCCATAGCAGAACCACTGACTCCTATCTAACCCTATCTACTCCTGTCATTCCTAACATCTGGAAATCTGCTTTTGTCTTCCCTCTGCTGAAAGGAGGGAACCCCTCAACTGTTAATAATTACAGGCCAATTCTTTTTTTTTATTTTTTTTAACCCCGTGTCCTGTCCGGCTGTGGAGCAAACAGAATAATGTCTGAGTGCCAAAAACAAGGTGAGAGGTTACAGCCACTGCTATAAAACTCCTCCTGATTTTTGTTTAAATATAACCCCCAAAATCTTTATTAGAATATTTTTATGGTTGATTGGACACGGAGCCTGAAAGTGAAGGGAAGGGTACAGAAAGAGGGATGGGGGAGAAAGTAAACAGAAAAAGAAGAGAACAAGAGACGTGAAGAGTCCACTTCTAGACCTGTAAATAAAGCACAAACAAACAAAACAGGAGAAAAGATACAACAGCAACAAACAGCATATGAATACACAACAGTTGTGATATTCTTCAAATGTATACGTATACACCAGTTCAAGAGAGTTCAGTGTCAACCACAGCCCCAGTCAATGTGTCTGAAAACACCTGAGTCGTCTTTATGTGAGCACCTTGTGATCACCTGTGTGTATATATGCGCGCTTGTTTATGTAAGGTTTCTCTATTGAAACATTCAATAATAAGTTAGAGGAGCCACAGACCCGCCCCCAAGGCCCACGGAGGACGCGGAGGAGGTCCAGGCCCCAGACGTCCAGAGGACACCCAGGGCACGGACACCCCAGGGAGACCGCCGTCAGGGCAGTCGCTAAACTCTCCCCCAGAGGGCGCAGAGGCTCACCCCACGTGGGCCCCCCGGCAGTCGCTGCCCTAGAGCCCCTGGGGGGCCGCGGCGAGGAGCTCACAGGCACCGCCTGCAGCCGGCCATCCAGGGTAGATCTAGCCGGAACCAGAGACCCGAGACCCAGGAGCGAACCGGCCCCAGCAGAGGCCCGACCACCCCCGGGGGCCCAGATCCCACCAGGCCGCCACAGGAAGAAGAGCAGGCAGACGCCCCCAGCACCCAGCCCCAGACCCCGAGACACCCCAGCACGCCACTGGAGAAAGGCACCACCAATGCCGAGGCGCCGCCAGGGAGGATAGTCTCTGCCGAGGAGGGTCTAGCATGTCACAGAGAGGGGGGGTGTGGGGACGAAACCTGACAGAAAAACAGTCACACACAGACACAATCACGCTCCCTCCCTCATGCGTGCACACACACATTCCTGCAAACACACCAAGACACACAATAGACGCTGTACACCCACTCTCGCTCCCCATGCACACTCTATGTTCAGGACCAGGGACCAGCGCCCTAAGGGTGAAGCCGGCCCTGAGATCCAGAAGATGGTCCCTCCCTTACTGAAGTGGGGATAAGCAGACCACCGCGCACCCCGCCGCAGCCGAGCAGCCCCCCACCGCAGACCCCGACCAGACGGCCCGCTCCACTCCAGGCCCCAGGCAGCGAGCAGAGAACAGGGGTGTGTGAAGACCCCAAGTCTCCCCCCACCTGCTCCAATGTGGTGTTGATGCGTGTTGTAGTAAGATGCTTTTAAAAAGAGTGGGGGGCGGCCCGCCATCCCCCGCCCTGGATCCTAAGTGTCTAAA
>SSNR01000460.1:272806-297806 GCA_006937965.1 Callopanchax toddi
ATAATACTACTAATAATAGCAACGTTCCACCACATGGCCAGCCACACAACGATAATAATAAATGTAAAAAAGAAAATAATAAGAGACAAGAAAGTAAAATGAAACCAGGTGAAGTCATACATAGTGCCTGGTGTTGTCTGATAGCTTCTATGTGTGAGTGTGAAGTTTGTCTGTGTGTGACCTATACATAGACATATATATGACCTATACATAGACATATATATGACCTATACATAGACATATATATGACCTATACATAGACATATATATGACCTATACATAGACATATATATGACCTATACATAGACATATATATGACCTATACATAGACATATATATGACCTATACATAGACATATATATGACCTATACATAGACATATATATGACCTATACATAGACATATATATGACCTATACATAGACATATATATGACCTATACATAGACATATATATGCATGAACGCTGTGTGGATGCACTGAGTTCTAGATGTTTGTGCTTGCTGTGTCTGATGCTGCAGATCAGAGTTCCCCTGTGCAGCTTGAAAGTCCAGAAGCAGAGAGAGACAAAAGAAAAAGAGAGTAAATAACAGGGTGGAAAGAGTGGGAGAAAAGACGGTAAAAAGAAAAGAGAGTAAAAAAGGGAAAAAAGAAGGGATAGAGTGGGTGCGTGTGTGAGTGCGTGATAGTGCGTGCGTGAGGTGAAAGACGTATATATTATGTATTTTAATGATATTTTTGTTTTAATTTGTTCATCTTAATTTGTTTTTATAGTCTTTTTAATTTTGTCGAAGAAATTTTAATCTGTCCTTTATTGTTTTCATTTCCTTTAATAGTCTTTTATTTTTATCTTTTGGTTCTGTTTGATTCTGTTGTCTGTGAAGCTCTTTGTGATTGATGTCGGTGAAAGGAGCTGTAGAAATAAACGTTACTTACTCACTTACCAGAGAGGCCCACCAGGTGCTGTAGTCTATCTGGTGATCCACTGCACTTAGATCCAGCAGCACCAGGACTGACAGCTTGTGTGAGTCCAGATTCCACCTTAAATCATCAACAGTTCTAAGTATTGTCCAGATTCCACCTTAAAAAGTATAAGTTCAGAGCTTTATGAGGTGAAAGGGGTGAGGTGTGCTCCAGGGTGAAGAAGTCACGACTAACCGCCTGTGATGGACAGCCGTTCACTGAAACACCAGTACAAGCTACTGGGAGCTTAGCAGTCGAGTATTTACCTGTAGAAGATCAGCAGAAGTACAGGAGCCTCAGGAGAACAGCAGTCCTGTTTAAGACCAAGAGAAGTAACTGGTTCCTGGGCCCAAAGGCTGGTTCCTGGGCCCAAAGGCTGGTTCCTGGGCCCAAAGGCTGGTTCCTGGGCCCAAAGGCTGGTTCCTGGGCCCAAAGGCTGGTTCCTGGGCCCAAAGGCTGGTTCCTGGGCCCATAGGCTGGTTCCTGGGCCCAAAGGCTGGTTCCTGGGCCCAAAGGCTGGTTCCTGGGCCCATAGGCTGGTTCCTGGGCCCATAGGCTGGTTCCTGGGCCCATAGGCTGGTTCCTGGGCCCATAGGCTGGTTCCTGGGCCCAAAGGCTGGTTCCTGGGCCCATAGGCTGGTTCCTGGGCCCATAGGCTGGTTCCTGGGCCCATAGGCTGGTTCCTGGGCCCATAGGCTGGTTCCTGGGTTTGGTAACTAGAATCTCCTCCGTGGTCTTCAGACTGTGCTCGGTGATGGAGTGTTCCGTCCTGGTGGCGTTGGACGCCTCTGTGACCTCCGTAGTTTGGCTGCCTGACTAGATGTGGACGTTCACAGTTTAAATCTCAGAGATTCAGTGATAATCTTTAAAAGGTTAAAACAAGTGATTTAACATTTATTGGACAGACCAGACATGCATAATTTGTTTTGTTGAGTTGAAACAAAGTTCTGGCCTCCCAGTCCTCCAGAAAGGCCTTTATCTGATGGACAGTCGACATGTCTCGATAGGAACTAATGCTCTTCATGCCAGTGGCCTTTCTTCTCTGCTAGTTTTGTCAACATTTTCTTTTAGTTTTCTTGCATTTCGCTCATCATTTTAGCTAAAACCACAGACTGTTCTCTGTGTGGCATGCAGTCTGCTGGGCTAATGAGATCTGTGCATTTAGCATTCGGAGGGTATGTTGACTAACCCTTCATGTATTTCATGAGGCCCCTGTAGCTCGAGGCCCCCAGCGTAATGCTGAGAGCTCCTGCGCTGAGACATGTCATTGTTTCTCCTGTATAATGCTGCAGCGAGGACTGCTCTAACCTTTATAAAAACTCAGCATCAGCAACCCAGAGCATGTCTGAAAAGGAAACTATTAACAGCAGTAAGCGGTGGGGAAGCCCAGTTGCATGCTGTGTGACATTCTAACAGGTGTCAACAGTTACTTCTGAGGTTGTTTTTTGTGTTGGCAAAGGTCATCTCACCAAAAGCGAATGCCACTGAGAGACAGCGGAAGCACAAATCCTTTCAAAGCTTCAGTTTCTTTAGAAAGTTGTTTTTTCTTAATAAACTGTTTTACACACTTTATCAGTTGTCTCTGTACGTCTCTTTTCCTCGGAGGGGAACAAATCACAATCAGAATTCTTTTTATTGCCAGAAAGAGAGCGTCCTGTCAATCAGGAACTTGACTTGGTTACATAGTGACCAAATTATGAACCTTCGCGGACCCTCAGGTCCTCCGGCACCGGTCTGTTAACAATCCCCAGAGTCCGAACACAGACCTATGGAGCGTCCTCTTTCCAGGACTACGGCCCCCGTCTGTGGAGCGGTCTGCCGGGGGACCTGAGGGGTGGGGGGGGGGGGGGGGGGGGGGGGGGGGGGGGGGGGGGGGGGGGGGGGGGGGGTTGATGTTTTTAAGAACAGGCTCAAGACCACGTCTCCTGACCTGGTTCCTCTGGGCTCAGTCCAGTCTTATTTAGTCACTTTTATTGTTATGTTGGTATCTTAAAGTTTGTGTGTGTGTGTGTGTGTGGGGGAGGGGCACAGTTTTTATCTGTATAGCACTTTGAGCTGCCCCAGGCATGAATAGTGCTTTATAAATAAAATTTGATTGATTGTGAACCCGGGCCGCCATGAGGCGCCTGCCTTGCAGATGACGTGTGCTTAACAGAGAGAAACATGTTTTATTAAGAGGGTGAAGAGAGGAAGATAAAAAACCAACAGTTCTCAGCTGTCCCAGTAGGGGGCAGAGAAGGGGGGATGGGGTTCCAGGGCAGAGAACAGAGTGGAGCAGAGCCGCCTTCACATTCCTCTGCAGCTTGTTGGGCAATGCCCCCCCAAATGACCCCGACACCGGGGCTGCAGCCTCTTCCAGACATGGGACCACACATTGCCACAGTAACAAGAGAGAGCTAAACACCAGCTGTATGCTAACGTTCCTCCAGGTTTCTCCTCTTTCTACGTCCAAACGTTTCGAGTTTCCTGCAGCTGAAAGCTGTTTTTCTTTTTGGGACTCTGGTGTTCTTCCTAAAACTGAAGCCTAACAGCTGTTTCTGTCCTTCTCTCACTTCCTGGATGTTCTGCTGAAAAATGCTCCAGCAGCATTAATGGAGGATCCAAGCAGAGAGGAAGCGAGGCGCTTCAGGAGACAGACAGACGGATTGTCCAATCCTATCGTTCGGTCCGATCGATAGGTTTGGCTGAAGTTTTTAGAGAACTGCAGAACAACTACTTTATTGATTTCTTTCGGGGGTTTTTAAAATCTCCACAATATATTTATAGCTGTACTATGTTAGAACGTTGTTAAGAGGCATAAAAAAAACGTTAAAAGCTACATTGTTTACCAAATTAACAAATGCAGCTATAATAACAGTATTACTTATTTCATTATTATTATTATTTAATAACAGCTCTCCATAGGATGCATGTGTGTGTTCCTCTGAGTAACAGGAACAGAACCTCTGGTTCACGACATCTTCATGGATGGACTTCATATCCGCTTTTTGACTCATCCTTCACTAGGACCAATTTACCCGACAGCATGGCTCCTAGGATCACTAGAGCACTCCAATCCTTCACCATGATAAGGAGAGGATTCCACTTCTGTAAACTGACAAGAATTGTATTTAAGAAAGCCAGACTTTCATTAAAACAGAGTTCCATTTTAAAGGACTAGTTCTATTTAATCAAAGCTGGGTACCGTTTTAAACGGCCCACAGTTTCAGTGACACGGACTGAGGTTCCATTTAAACAGACCTGTTTCCTATAGTGTGAAAACACCTGAATTCTCCTCAGATGAAATTATTTTGCTTTGAAGCCCCCTAGTGGCTATTTAGTAAGAAACAGCTTTGGAAAGGAAAGTCCAGATGAACCACCTCTATTTGGAGTTAAGAGAAATACATTTTTATTTTTCACCTGTGAGGAAAAATCACATTGATAAAAAAAATAAATGCTATTTTAAAAAAGGTAGACACAATATTTCAGTACACACACTATTAAAACTACAAATGGTTTCCACACACTCCTCATTTGACTTAAATTACACAGAGTTTCATGCTGGTTCAATCAGTTACCACCAGTCTGTCAGTTCATGTTGTCTTTGGTTTGACCACGGAGTGTTTCAAACGGCTAATCATCCAGCTGTTAGAAATGTGTACAAAAACACCGAATCACTCATACAACGGTCACATGTCTGCAGGTTTAACTTTAGCTTATAATCAGTAATGAATTAAACTTCTCTACCAATTTATCATTAAAGCCACTGAAATGTCATTATTACTATTAGCTACTGCTGCTGAAAGGTGAGCTAAAATGTTTTAACTGTTAGCTAAATATCTCCTGGACCACTGGACAAATTTGATTGAAACACTCAGAAAGTCAAAGTGATTCAAGATGGCTGTCACAGCTGAGGGTTTAATGAGTGCTGAGCTAATACCTGATGAGTGAGGAGCTGAGGCGGTTGGATTAAACTCAGTTTCTCCGGATCAGATGACCTCAGTTTAACCTTGGCTGTGACAGGACACATGAATCATTCAGAACTTCCCAGGTCTGAAAGACTCAAACTATCGTGACCTCTAGAGGTCAGAAGCCATCAGGATGCTGGTGAGCTTCACTTTACTTCACAGTCAAACAACAAAAACATCCAGCAATGACAGCAGCATAGGAAACAGAACCAGTTCCAAGAAAAATATCATCATCACAGATTACACAGTCAACTACAGGACCTTGAACCTGACTGGACCAGGTCTGGGTCGGAAAAGAGTCGCTAGACTAAGAGATAAAAGAACAGAACATACAGTCTGAATAAAGGAATGGAAGAAGATAGCTCTGCTTCTGAATCTTAAAAACAGGACCAAATATTAAATCACTCAGCTGATTCAAAGAGAAGCAACCGGATCCTGTTGAAAACAGCTCTCTGAAGCTCAACACAACAATCATCAGATTAATCAGAGACAAGAATCGGATTAATCAGAGACAGTCATCAGATTAATCAGAGACAAGAATCGGATTAATCAGAGACAGTCATCAGATTAATCAGAGACAATCATCAGATTAATCAGAGACAACCATCAGATTAATCAGAGACAAGAATCGGATTAATCAGAGACAATCATCGGATTAATCAGAGACAACCATCAGATTAATCAGAGACAACCATCAGATTAATCAGAGACAATCATCAGATTAATCAGAGACAAGAATCGGATTAATCAGAGACAACCATCAGATTAATCAGAGACAAGAATCGGATTAATCAGAGACAATCATCAGATTAATCAGAGACAATCATCGGATTAATCAGAGACAACCATCAGATTAATCAGAGACAACCATCAGATTAATCAGAGACAATCATCAGATTAATCAGAGACAAGAATCGGATTAATCAGAGACAACCATCAGATTAATCAGAGACAAGAATCGGATTAATCAGAGACAATCATCAGATTAATCAGAGACAATCATCGGATTAATCAGAGACAACCATCAGATTAATCAGAGACAACCATCAGATTAATCAGAGACAATCATCAGATTAATCAGAGACAAGAATCGGATTAATCAGAGACAACCATCAGATTAATCAGAGACAAGAATCGGATTAATCAGAGACAATCATCAGATTAATCAGAGACAATCATCGGATTAATCAGAGACAACCATCAGATTAATCAGAGACAACCATCAGATTAATCAGAGACAATCATCAGATTAATCAGAGACAAGAATCGGATTAATCAGAGACAATCATCAGATTAATCAGAGACAATCATCGGATTAATCAGAGACAATCATTGGATTAATCAGAGACAATCATCAGATTAATCAGAGACAATCATCAGATTAATCAGAGACAGTCATCAGATTAATCAGAGACAATCATCAGATTAATCAGAGACAATCATCGGATTAATCAGACAATCATCAGATTAATCAGAGACAATCATCGGATTAATCAGACAGTCATCAGATTAATCAGACACAATCATCAGATTAATCAGACAGTCATCAGATTAATCAGACACAATCAGATTAATCAGACACAATCAGATTAATCAGACAATCATCAATCAGAGACAATCATCAGATTAATCAGAGACAATCATCAGATTAATCAGAGACAAGAATCGGATTAATCAGAGACAATCATCAGATTAATCAGAGACAAGAATCGGATTAATCAGAGACAATCATCAGATTAATCAGAGACAATCATCAGATTAATCAGAGACAATCATCAGATTAATCAGAGACAGTCATCAGATTAATCAGAGACAGTCATCAGATTAATCAGAGACAATCATCAGATTAATCAGAGACAATCATCAGATTAATCAGAGACAAGAATCGGATTAATCAGAGACAATCATCAGATTAATCAGAGACAATCATCAGATTAATCAGAGACAATCATCAGATTAATCAGAGACAGTCATCAGATTAATCAGAGACAGTCATCAGATTAATCAGAGACAATCATCAGATTAATCAGACAACCATCAGATTAATCAGACAATCATCGGATTAATCAGACAGTCATCAGATTAATCAGAGACAATCATCAGATTAATCAGAGACAATCATCAGATTAATCAGAGACAGTCATCGGATTAATCAGAGACAATCATCGGATTAATCAGAGACAGTCATCGGATTAATCAGAGACATTCATCAGATTAATCAGAGACAGTCATCGGATTAATCAGAGACAACCATTGGATTAATCAGACAATCATCAATCAGAGACAATCATCGGATTAATCAGACAATCATCAATCAGAGACAATCATCGGATTAATCAGAGACAACCATCGGATTAATCAGAGACAATCATCAGATTAATCAGACAACCATCAGATTAATCAGACAATCATCGGATTAATCAGACAGTCATCAGATTAATCAGAGACAACCATTGGATTAATCAGACAATCATCAATCAGAGACAATCATCGGATTAATCAGACAATCATCAATCAGACAGTCATCGGATTAATCAGAGACAATCATCAGATTAATCAGAGACAGTCATCGGATTAATCAGAGACAACCATTGGATTAATCAGACAATCATCAATCAGAGACAATCATCGGATTAATCAGACAATCATCAATCAGAGACAATCATCGGATTAATCAGAGACAACCATCGGATTAATCAGAGACAATCATCAGATTAATCAGACAACCATCAGATTAATCAGACAATCATCGGATTAATCAGACAGTCATCAGATTAATCAGAGACAACCATTGGATTAATCAGACAATCATCAATCAGAGACAATCATCGGATTAATCAGACAATCATCAATCAGACAGTCATCGGATTAATCAGAGACAATCATCAGATTAATCAGAGACAGTCATCGGATTAATCAGAGACAACCATTGGATTAATCAGACAATCATCAATCAGAGACAATCATCGGATTAATCAGACAATCATCAATCAGAGACAATCATCGGATTAATCAGAGACAACCATCGGATTAATCAGAGACAATCATCAATCAGACAGTCATCAGATTAATCAGACACAATCAGATTAATCAGAGACAATCATCGGATTAATCAGAGACAATCATCAATCAGACAGTCATCAGATTAATCAGAGACAATCATCGGATTAATCCGAGACAATCATCAGATTAATCAGAGACAATCATCGGATTAATCAGAAACATCAATTTTATCAGAAACAATGAAAAAAACCATCAGAATAACCAGAGACAAACATCAGATTTATCAGAATTGATAACAGAAACAATTAGATTGATCAGAAACAATGAAAAATATCATCAGATTTATCACAGACAAATAAAAAAAAACCATCTGTGTGGACTACACTGGTAAGAGAGAACTGATTTATAAAAAGTCATCTTTGATTTCTAAACATTTCCATCACACATCAGAACAGATACTTCCGACAGGATTCTGATCCACATCGACACTCCACTCGAACCCGTTTTTTGGGAGATGTGGGAAGGCCGGCAAGGCTGAAACTGGAGTCCATTTTGGTGCTTTCTGTGTCCACTGGGTCAACTGGAAACAGGTGAGTCAGACAGGTAAGGCTACAGGTGAGTCAGACAGGTAAGGCTACAGGTGAGTCAGACAGGTAAGGCTACAGGTGAGTCAGACAGGTAAGGAGATTTCATTGTTTTTCTGGAGGATTTCATTGGCCTGGTGGGTTATGATGGAGTACCTGGAGAAGTGTGATTGGGAGGAACTGCCTCCCTGATCTGAACCTGAGTGGTGTTTTGTTATTGGACTTCTCTACTAGACATGGATTTTCCATGACAAACAATGATTGAGCATAGGATTTTTGATTTATTTACTTATATTTAAAGAGGATAGTACTCCTTTGAACCATCTCGTTTTATAGGGGGTCCTCTATCAAAGCGGTATAAGACGGCAAAACACAGAAACTAAATAAATACATAAATCCTAATAACCACAACTAAATCAACTAAAAATGAAACATTTAAACAATACTAATAATTAAAATTATAATAATAATGATTTAAAAAATAATAATAATAATAAAATAAAATAAAGTTTTTTTTTTAAATCACTTAATTATTTGTGCTACACTCAAAGTAAAAAAGTAACTTCACTTCATAGGGATGATTTTAAAACAACAGGTAGAAACTCAGAGACAATAGCAATTACAAAAAGATGTGACTTAATGAAAAAGGACGGTCCATAAGTGTACCTGGTACTAGGGTTGTTGATGGAGAAAATGTAGTACACGATATATGCTTTTTAGTTTATCAGCTCATACAGTAGCTGCAACTTTTGCTTAGGCAAGTAGAAATCATCTTCTTCTTGGTGTCAAGTCCAGAGTCTGATTAAGCTTACTGAACTAATCACCTCCACAAAGGCTATCAATACAGACGTATTGTTAGGGCAGCTGATCAATCACATCATGTGAGTTAGACTGTTGAAACTCATCTCCTCTCTGACATGATGAAAGTACTCAACGAGTGGGCCTGATCTACGAGCCTAATAAAAGACCCGGCCCACCACAGAAGGCATGACTCAGGTGCAGACTTGAGACCGTGAGGTTGATTGTCTGTCTGGCTCATCCTTCTGCAGGAACTTGGTGAAAAGACAACTCTCGTCTCTGTGAGATTCTTTATTGTTTATGTTCTGAACCCAACAGTTGTCACGGTTACCGGTGTAGCAGTAAACCCCAGTAAAAATGTTGACAATAATAATTACTGCCTTGTTTTGTTTCTTTTTATTATCTCAGTGGATTAGCGTGTTCGCGGTGTAGGCGCGCGGTGTAGGCGCGCGGTGTAGGCGCGCGGTGTAGGCGCACGGTGAGCCTTTCAGCCACCGTCCCATCTGCTGAAGTTTCCACACATGTGCACTTTGTAGTGTTTACAACTTTAACTTTATTGGAGCTGAAGCTAAAATGACGGCGGAAAGAGGAGAAAACAGCGCTGAGGACATCTATCAGCCCTCAGAGAAGACAAAGACGGAAGTATGGACATATTTTGGATATTTGTTGACGGACAGTTGATAGAAGACAGCTATCCTGTTTGCAGAACGTGCCGGAGAAAAAGTGTCTCATCACACATCAGCGTGACCATCACCTACAGCTCTACAGTCAACTCAAGGGAAGGTAACGTTAGCGTGTTAGCTGAAACACATGATGTGAGGACTTTGGGTTGAGGGACAATGCAGCGAGCGCCACTGCCAGAACATAAACCGAGTGGCGGACCCCCGTATTGAAATGAGGCTACGGGGCTCCCAGCGGGCAGGTCGCTGTTGGCGCTGCTTAATGAAGCGTCAGAATAAGTTCACCAGAACTCCAGCTGAGCAGGAAATAACTGGTGGTTTATTAGCCGTGCTGCGGGGAGCGGGAGCAGTACAGAGACCGCCTTAAAGTACGACGGGTAACCATAGAAACCAGGTTGTTTTTGTCAAGTACGGTGGCCCATGCAGTACAATAGGGTGTTGGTCACCTGATCTACAGTCGCCAATGCTGATTGATTATGAATTATTATGAATTTAACAATGATTACTGCCTGATCTGAAAAGCTCTCTGGACACAAGCTTCTAGATCTAGAGGGTTTATTTAGTTGTCTAGCTGAACATATTCAACACCCTTTAAAAAATACAGAGATAATACCGAAAACCCTGATCATTTTGGTCACAATAACCGTGAAGGTACATTTTCACACCGTGACAACCCTAGCACACAGTGACGGCAACGCACACACAACTGTAGCACGTCCGACACACACAACATGCCTGTACTGGTGACGCACACGCAGCATCAGCGACAGCTCATCAGGCTTAATGCGGTCTCACAGGTTCTCATTAATGACGGACAGGAACCGAAACAAGGCACCATTTCAGATCACGTGAGTCGGTCCTCGGTCGGTACCACGGAATTCAGGCAGTGCCGTAAAAAGTACAGAATTCGGTACCCATCCCTAAGTCCCACTAGCTCGTGCACCGCAACGCTGCAGCAGCTGCAACAATACAGTCTGTTGCTGCTGCAGCACATTACAAAGTGTAACGCAGCAGAAAGAAACACCATTTTCCTCAAAACATTATTTCAACCACAAACTAATTAATAGGAATCTTGTGCTCAAGAATATATGTTTAAGTATTTAAATAACATGGTATGTGTGTGTGTGTGTGTGTGTGTGTGTGTGTGTGTGTGTGTGTGTGTGTGTGTGTGTGCTGCGTTGCTGACTAAAGGATTTGTGCGTCACTGAGCAGCAGGTTTAGTTGAGGAACCTGGCCGCACCACGCCCCCTCCACCTGGACCAGTACTCGGCTACGTGGACTTGTAACCTGCAGCATCACAGCTTCTGCTGAACAAACCAGTTCTAGTGACTCCTTTAGTTTCACTGCAGACTTCTATGTGTTCATCTCAGTTTTCAGTGACAACAGAATGGTCAAAATAATCTGTAGAATTTTTAACAAAGTCTAAGAATAAGCTAAAGCTCAAGTTCAGTGAACTTACTTTGCATTTTGTAGTCAAAGGTGAGCTCCTCTCCTGCCCGAATAGCTCGCGTGGAAAACAAAGCGATCCTCGGAAGTCGCTCATCTATGTTGTCGATGAACACATTGAATACCTGCAGGTTGGGATTACACTGAGAAAAACACAAATCTATCAGAGGTGATACTATAGTTATGAAGCCTGATTTAGCACTAAACGAGGTCTGAAAGTTGCATAAGTCACTTTCTACTCAAACTTTATGATTGATAGAAAAAACATGATGTCAGATTGAGGTAACTTAGTTCAAACTGGGACCCTGGTGTAGAACATTCTGGAGACGAAGCTGGTGAGATGGTAACATGGTGAATTTAAGACACATGGACAGTCCTCATGTATACGTATATATATATATATATATATATATACATATATGTATATACATGCGCAAAATACCATTACATATATGTATATAGGCAAGGGCTGGGCAATATGGCCTAAAATCTATATTGCTGTTATAATTATAAGCATCTGCAAGTAATGGTATAAACTGCAATATATATAACATAACATAATATTATATAACATAACATAATATAATATTATATAACATAACATACCGTATTTGCCCGCATATAAGACGAGGTTTTTTCATTGAAAATAATTTGAAAAGGGGGGTCGTCTTATTATCGCCCTAGTTTTTCCGGCGGAGGCTTTTTGGTCAAAGCGGCAGGAAGCAGCTCAGACCGCGAGCGGTTCCAGAGGTCCGGTCCAGAGGCAGCAGGTGTTTTCAGCAGCAGACTGTACAGGTGAGGGCTCGCGTCGCTCGCTCGATTCACACACGGATTCTCCGTCAGAACCTCATCCGTCTCACGTATCTTTATATGCACCCCCCTCCCACACACACATACACACACACTCCCTCAGACACACGCAGCGGGTTTGTGTGTGTGTGCATTTTTGCGCAGCAGTGTGTGTGTAAACAAGCTTCCCCTATAAGGAAACTCCATCACAGCACCAAAGTTCATCAGTGTCTGATGATCGTAGAGCTGCTCAGTCCGACCGTGAACGCTCCTGTCAGTAAAGGTGAGTTCAGGCAGAGAGATCAGTGCGGTGGACTGGTGGACTAGTTGTGTGCACCCTGTTAATAAGCAAATATTAAAGCAGCAGTCTGGAGTTATTATTATTTAAATTATCTCAAAATTTCAATAAAAATAGTTTCTTTAAAAAGTGAATTTAGTATTTTTTTCTGAAGATTAGTCTTGAAAAGGGGGGTCGTCTTATAATCAGGGTCGTCCTATATTCGGGCAAATACGGTATATATATTATATAACATAATATAATATAACATAATATTATATTATATACCATAATATAATGTTTTATAAATAAAGTTTATTATAATTATTAATTTAAAGGCTGGCTTGTGCTGATGGGATCACACTGCGTTGTAGCTGCTGTGTGTTTTTCTGTGTCTTTTTACGTTTTATTCATGGAGCTGCTTAGCGTTGGAAGTGGGTTTTGTTGAGGTGGAAAACCTTAACAGAGTAGTAAACATTTAGCAGGTCTATGGAATACATTTGCTGTGGTAGCCAGTACTAGGACTGCTCTGGGGAAACATGTTTCTTCATTTGTCGCGTGTGATATTGTCACAGTATTAAGCACTGTTCTCACACGTGGCTGTGTTCCTGATATCGTGCAGCCCAAACCTTGATGTGTGTTCTGGCAGTGAGAGGCTCTGATGATGATGATGACTCACACTGTGGTTGACGAAGTGGGAAATGTTTCCTAAATGAGCAGCATCCACCGTGTAAACGTCATCCACGTAATCCAGGTCAAAGAGATACGTGGAGCCCTGACAGTCGTAGAAAAGGCCCCGCTTCTCCGCTTCATCAGTCGTGATGATCTGACAAAAACAAAACCTCAATTATTCACTCAGTATAAAAATGGGATCAAATCACTGGAAACCTAAAAGTTTAAAGTTGGAGGCCAGAACAACGCCTGTTTGACCTCTGACTTTTCAGACGTATTGTGTTTGAATGACCTGGGGACTGAGGAAGAGGAAAACCTGTAGTGGGCTAAACGTGTCCATGGACCTTTAACTAACAACCACAGAGTTCCTTCACTACAACATCAACCACTTTCTAACCTCTCCGAGGTGAGTTTTCAGGACTTTCCATAACCGGCATCGTGGCTCTCAGCTCCAGCTCAAACTGTACAACTGCATCACAACATTCAGTCATTCACAGCTCAAAGGTCATGTTCTCACTCTGTAGAGACTCTGATGAGACCTGGCTGTCACTGTGCTGATGAAACAGGAAGCTGCACAACCCGGAAATCAGGAGACACTCGCTCTAGATCGAAGTTCTTCGCCAAAATAAACATGTATCCTTGACAAGCCTCGCCATTCTGTGAGGAGAAATGTTTAAAAATAAAAATAAATCCCTCAGTAGCCAGGAATGGATACGTTTTTAGTAGAAATGAGCTCTGACTGACTTCTCCATGACGGCTGAGACGAGAAACCGGAAGACACGGAGCGTCCTGGGAACACGGCCCCCCCACCTCTACAGGTTTGAGTGAAGCGCGTTGACTGACAGCCGACAATGTGGAAGAAAGAACATAGGGGACCGCTGCACTAGATGACTTGGGGTCTGATTTTGTTTTGGGTTTTTTTGCAGTCAGAGACGCTGCAGCTGCAAGCTAACTCCATGCGTGATGAGTAGCTCTGACTAACTGCTGGTATTCCTGTTTTTCGAGGCACAAATCTTATAGCGTATGTTGCATTTTGCTCTGTTCCCGTTTACCTTTCCAAAATGCAGCCAAACTTTTGATTTCCTTCAGCATTTTCAACCCGGAACTCATTTAGCTTACTGGAGAATGACAACAACAGAAGAGGCCTGAAACATACCAGAGACGTCAGCGCTGCGCCGCCTTTGCACCACGGTTTTGGCGAGTCAGAGGACCCGTTCCTGAAGCGGCGCACCGTAGACCGCTGCTTACAGAATCACGTGATAGTCACAACATTACGCGGGGATTGAGAACAGGAAGCTGGAAGTGGATCTGCTGTTTGTACTGATCAGAGCTGCCGTCGTGTGTTGTGGGACTCTGGGTCAGTCAGCTGTTTACTGGACTAGTTACTGTAAACAAGTGACGACACATTGATGTGTGCCAGGAGCCGTTCTGCGCTGTAATGTCTGTCATAAAGTACTCCGCCATGCTGTGACACACATCTCAGACGCGCCATGGTGCAGAAATAGAACTGGTGCAAATCTTTAGCGCCGTGGCGTGGACTGGCACTTCTGGGAAGCGCTGTGAAGGTCCCCGTGTGAGTGCCCTTACTGAGTACCATCATTTTTATTTAAAATCATAGCGTGGCGCTGAAGTCTCTGGTGTGTTTCAGCCTTTAGCCCTCCGGCACATTTACAAGGAAATTTTACTGTAAAAGTACCAAAATTTAGCACAGAAAAAAAATACAGAGTTTCGGTACCCAGCCCTACTCAGGAGGTCACTTTGTAGGACGGACTCTGGTAGGAGCAGACAGATGATGGATTCACGACTTCTGATGACCCTGTCCAGCTCTCCTAGAGGTTAACCTGACCTGATCAATACCCTAGAGGTTAACCTGACCTGATCAATACCCTAGAGGTTAACCTGACCTGATCAATACCCTAGAGGTTAACCTGACCTGATCAATACCCTAGAGGTTAACCTGACCTGATCAATACCCTAGAAGTTAACCTGACCTGATCAATACCCTAGAGGTTAACCTGACCTGATCAATACCCTAGAGGTTAACCTGACCTGATCAATACCCTAGAGGTTAACCTGACCTGATCAATACCCTAGAGGTTAACCTGACCTGATCAATACCCTAGAGGTTAACCTGACCTGATCAATACCCTAGAGGTTAACCTGACCTGATCAATACCCTAGAGGTTAACCTGACCTGATCAATACCCTAGAGGTTAACCTGACCTGATAGAATCTGATTTTAAAGGGTTCCTATCATCATGTTTTAGCTGTATTCTTTGGATAAGCAGGTCACCAGGTCTCACCTCTCCCACGTACTCCATCACAAACGTGTTCTTCTTGATGTGCTGCAGCGTGCGAACCCCCCAACCCCGGCCGTTCTCCGTCTTAAAGATGCACAAGTCAAACTGGATGCCCTTTTGCACCACTCTGTTGGGACAGTCTGGTCCACAGCTGCAACGAGAGTTACACTCGTAGATAGGCTTTCCTGGCTGGATTCGGACCTGCCCCTTGTCGTTGTAAGCCATGCGATGCAAGGAAGCGCCGGGGCAGCAGCCGTTCACCGGTTCCTCTAAACAGTCCTTACACTCACAACCCACGGCCATCTCATCCAACACGATGCCTGGACCAACCTTGTAGTTGTTAATGTAGGTGAAGTTCTTTGGGGGGCCTTCTAAGTCCACCTCATTCGTGACAAAAATACGACCTGGGTGATTGCGAGTATGATTGAGATGGGTTTCCCATCTCTGCAGACTCTGCCGTAGTTTGGCCTTCTGAACCAGGAACAATGCAACCTCTTTATCAAGTTTCTTGGGGAGGCCACGTCTCCTTTGGCTATTTAGAACCATATCCAGGTCCAAGTGGAACATTTTCATCAGCTTGGGACATTTCAGGTGCCTTTTAGGTTCCCAGGAATTATCGGATTCAGGAAAGCCCTTCCACTTCACCAAGTAGAGCTCCTCCTCCTGAAACACACAACAACTTCAGGTTGGAGAAACAACTACATCGGCACATCTTCTTTGCATTTATTAGGATTAAAGATGTCACAAAATCTAATGAGTAATGTTACAGCACAAATAATTAAGGGTGCACTGGAAATTCTGCATGGTGGGGCAGTGGTCGCAGGTTCGAATCCCGGCTGTGGCCTTTCTGCGTGGAGTTAGCGTGTTCTCTCCATGCATGCGTGGGTTTCTTCCAGGTTCTCCGGTTTCCCCACAGATCACAACATGCCTGATAGGTCACAAGTAAGTCGCTTTGGATAAAAGAGTCTGATAAATGAATAAACATAATTCAGCCAACAAAATGTTTTGGCCAAAACACCTAAATCACAAAAATAACACAACTGAAACGTGTGATGTGGCGAGCAAATAGCACAGCCAGCACACACAAAAATGGATAAGAGCAGCACATCTGCGGTCTGGACTTATTTCACTATCTCTGCTGTTGATTCTGGGCCGGGCCAGACCGCAACGAGCTGTCCTGTGATCTGACGGCTCGTTACAATCTGCACCTCCCGCTGCAGAGCGCTCCGGAGCTAAGCTAAACTGTCTGCAGCATGAGAGCAGAGCTACGCTCCAGAAGTGAAACTAAAACAGCAGCAGCTGTAGTCAGATCGTCAATGAGTAATGACTCTTTATAATAATAATAATAATAATAACTAGAAAAGTTTCTGAAGAAACTTTGAGAGGGCGTGCAACCTGCAGCATCAGTGAAATCAAAATGGTTCCTCAAAATTTTAGAGTCCAAAGTCCCATGACTGTTTTAAACCAAGAATGACGTTTCTAAGTGGAAGTGTGTCGAAACGGCAGGCTCTCAAACATCAGTAAGTTTTTGCTGAAATTCAAAGGGCTAATCCGTTTTTACGCCATTTCTGCCGTAGTCTTTTGTGAAGAACTTTGTGATAGTTATTTGAAACGCTATGAGAATTTCAACCAACATGAGCGAGCTGGTCGAGTTGGTATATAATTTGTATAGGTTCTCCTTCTTGTTAGCGTCCAAAATGTCCAAAAACCCAATTTCATGCTAAAACATGCTAACATGTCAATGTTGGGATTGACCTGTCCCCATGCCAAGTGTAAAAATTTAATCATTAGCATGCTGCCATGCAGTTTTAGCTTTAGCATGTTAGCATGCTAATGTAACAAACATGCTAACATGCTATACTACAGCAATCATGTTAGCGCACTAATGCTATTTGACCTCAATAATAAGCCATCAGCTCCATTCATTTTAATATATGATTTTGTTTGGGTTGCATCCTGTTTAATGACTTAGTACTGATCCTGGTTCTGGGACCTGTCAGTTTACTGTGAAGGTTTGTGACCGTGTCCCCGAACGTGCCTTCCTGTCAACCTGGACACTCCCTGCTCCTGGACTGGAGACCTCACTCAGCTGAAGGGTCCAGGGTGGGGGAGAAGGAGAATCTATCACCCAATAGAGGGGAAAATCAAAATCTCACCCTGCTGTTTCTACAGCCTCCGCCCACTTTGAGTGATGTCAGTGGTGGGTGTGGTCCTGACTGTAGATGAATAATTGATAGAACTTCAGACTGACCCAAACATCCCTTTAAGAAGACAAGTACAAAAACTAATTGAACCTTTTGTTTGTAATATTTCATTTGATGAAGTTAATTATCCCATCTCCCACAGGTTCAATACTAAATAAACACTTGTGTAAGGTTCAGAGAAAACTTTCAGTTTCCATTCAAATATATCCTTCTTATAAAGTCCATTTATGTGTCCATGGAAACAACATATCCAGTAGACATGTATGTGTGTTACAGCGTTATGTATTATAGTGCAGATACCTTGGTCCTTCTGTAGTCACAGAGGAATTCCACCTCATAATCATTGAGATTGGCTCTGCTGACTCCCAGCTCCTGACAGTGGAGCTTCTCAGAGCGGGTCAGCGCCTCCAGCTGCTCCCAGGTCAGCTTACACGGCACGCTGCAATCTGGAACACAAGCAGGGTCCCAACACCTGACAACCTGACCAAGACTCGACACACAAAACATGTAGGACACATTACAGGAACAGGCAGACCGCGGACGCCGCCCGAGGGCGCAGACCGCGGACGCCACCCGAGGGCGCAGACCGCGGACGCCACCCGAGGGCGCAGACCGCGGACGCCACCCGAGGGCGCAGACCGCGGACGCCACCCGAGGGAGCAGACCGCGGACGCAGACCGCGGACGCAGACCGCGGACGCAGACGCCGCCCGAGGGAGCAGACCGCGGACGCAGACCGCGGACGCCACCCGAGGGCGCAGACCGCGGACGCCGCCCGAGGGCGCAGACCGCGGACGCCGCCCGAGGGCGCACCCTTTTGATGCAGAGGGTAGGGATGCACATTTCCCAAGATTTTTTAACCAGCTATTGAAGCTCTTAACGGTCAATATCCGGTTAACTGTAAAGTCATGCCACCAGCCGTACCCCCCCACCACCACCACCACAGCGTCGGCTGCGTCCGCGACACACACGCACCTTTGCTTTGACCCGCAAATAAGTAACACAAACGCTTTTCATCCGTTCTTTAATATGATGTAGTGACATTGGTCTTCGTCAGACATGTGACCTACCTGGTCACCACACACACCCACTGAGACCTTTTGAGTGTATGAGTCGCGTTGTTATCAAGTTTTTGCTACTTGTGATCTGGCAGGGCAGCCCTTCACTGGTTAACCGGTTAACTATGTACATCCCTAGCAGAGGGGGGTCGATGGCAAACAAGAGGGAAGTGGTGTAAGGATAAAAAAACGTGTTTAATTTCTCTGTGCTCCCTAGGGAAGACGGAGACTTGACACAGGAAAAAACGCCTCACTACATTCAGAGCAGACCGACTCAGACAGTCACAACGTTGTCACACATAATGTGTGTGTGTGTGTGTGTGGGGGGGGGGGGTGTAGGAGCTACAAGAGATCCCACAAAGCCGCCGCTAGAGCACAGCCTGCAGCGAGGTCCCTGTGGAGACGGAGGAGTGATGAGGAGCGCGTTGAAGCTGGATGGTAGATGTATGCGTATCAGTAGCTTGTTCTGTCTGTAGGGAGTGATTCCGTGACCTGCCATTCCAGGGAGTCACAGTCTCATGAAGACAGGAAGGGAGGGGTGAAGCCACCAGCTGCATTCTCGCCAAGGGAGTTTAAATCCATCCTCAGTATCCAGGTAAACAAACGAGGTCTCCTAGCTAGTTTACAGAAACGTCTCGGTGAACTCACCCCTCCCGTCGGGTAAAATCCATATGCCAGCCTCCCGCCGACATAGGACCACGGTTTGTAAAGGTGACAAAACAGAGTCTAACTCCAGCCGTAGAAACGTTCCCCCAGCTTTTCCTCTTTTCACCTCCAAACGTTTTTAGTTTCCTGCTAGCTGAAAAGGTGTTTCTGGGGGGACTCTGGTATTTTTATCTTAAAATGGAATCACCCGCCGGCTCTCTGTCCTACTTCTTTCACTTTCACTTCCGGGATGTTCAGAAGGAAAATGTGTCCGGGCGGATTATTGCCAATCCAAGCAGTGAGGAAATGCGGCAGACAGACAGCTGGATTGTCCAATCCTATCGTTCGGTCTGAACGATAGGATTGGCTGAAGCTTTTAGAGAACTGCGGGACAACCACTTTATTGATTTATTTCGGATTTTTTTAAATCTCCACAATGTATTTATGGCTATACTATGTTGGAACGTTGTTAAGAGGCTTTAAAAAAACGTTAAAAGCTACATTGTTTACCTGGATACTGAGTATGGCTTTAAGATACTGAGCCTCCGAGGCCAGTCAGGGAATCTGAATTCAAATTTGTTTAGAGCAGGCAGAAATTACTTTACTTCTACCTTCTGTCCTTTCCCAGTCGCCAGATGCCCAAACAGCCAAAACAGGGGGAATTAATGACCTTCAAGCCGAGCCAGAGCTTTTCTCCAAGCTGGTTCCCAGGTCGCGCACCAGTCCGCTAAGATCCTCAATCTTATGATTAAGATCCCGCAGCGCCAAAGTCTCAGTCCCCCTGGCCTGACACACTCCGTCTGTGAGAGTGGGCGGTTTGCCAATTGGACCCATCTTCTTTGAATGTTTGCAGTATCCCAGATATCCACAAGCACCAATCAGCAGAAATCCAGTAACCATAATCCCAATCAGGGAAACATCTTCAGCGTCCTCGATAGAAAGCAGCGACAACACATGATCTTCCATTCGCCCCAGGAATCCATCATGTACCCAGCCGGGTGCATTGAATCGGGGCACGTCAGCGCTCCTTTCGCCGTTCGAAATGTGGAACAAATGTTGTCAATTGAGTTGATCGACCAGCTCACTAAACCCTACCCTAGCGAACTAGGCAACCAGTTCTGCTCTGCAGACTTTGGTCTAGCCACGCTCCACTGGAACCTCAGAAGCCCACTGATTGGTCCAGTCAATCTCGGACTAGGCCAATCACAACACTCTAATGGTTTGGTGGGCAGGATTAGTCGATGACGGCAGAGCTTCGATTCTGAAAGTAAACAACATGGCGGACTCTCAGGAACCACATTTGTTTGAAACAGCTTTGGACGATCTAGATCTGGGCTTTTCTCCAAGACGTGAACAGATAAAGGAACTGAAGGCTTTTATTTTGAAAAAGGATTTATTGGCCGCTTTGCCAACAGGATACGGTAAAAGTTTAATTTACCAGCTGGCTCCAAACGGCTCCGATTGGTCTAACCACTATCCAACAGCATGTGAAGACAGTTTGATTGACAACTGTTGATCCCGCCCGATGAATGAGTCGTTTCAGTGGACCATGGCCAGACGATAGATCCACATCTATAGTCTGGTTTACCAGGCTAACCAAATCCATGATTCAGAGGGGAATGCAGACGGGAGCTCCAGATAGATGAGACAGGACAAAAAGCAACAGGGCTTACAGGTAGGGAGGGAGAGAAAGGATGCATCCGCACTCCTTGGTTTAGTGACTCTGATCCACGGTGTCTGTTTAGTGACTCTGATCCACGGTGTCGGTTTAGTGACTCTGATCGACGGTGTCGGTTTAGTGACTCTGATCGACGGTGTCGGTTTAGTGACTCTGATCGACGGTGTCTGTTTAGTGACTCTGATCCACGGTGTCTGTTTAGTGACTCTGATCCACGGTGTCTGTTTAGTGACTCTGATCGACGGTGTCGGTTGAGTGACTCTGATCGACGGTGTCGGTTTAGTGACTCTGATCGACGGTGTCGGTTTAGTGACTCTGATCCACGGTGTCTGTTTAGTGACTCTGATCCACGGTGTCGGTTTAGTGACTCTGATCGACGGTGTCGGTTTAGTGACTCTGATCCACGGTGTCTGTTTAGTGACTCTGATCCACGGTGTCGGTTTAGTGACTCTGATCCACGGTGTCTGTTTAGTGACTCTGATCCACGGTGTCTGTTTAGTGACTCTGATCCACGGTGTCTGTTTAGTGACTCTGATCCACGGTGTCTGTTTAGTGACTGATCCACGGTGTCTGTTTAGTGACTCTGATCCACGGTGTCTGTTTAGTGACTCTGATCCACGGTGTCGGTTTAGTGACTCTGATCCACGGTGTCGGTTTAGTGACTCTGATCCACGGTGTCTGTTTAGTGACTGATCCACGGTGTCTGTTTAGTGACTCTGATCCACGGTGTCTGTTTAGTGACTCTGATCCACGGTGTCTGTTTAGTGACTCTGATCCACGGTGTCTGTTTAGTGACTGATCCACGGTGTCTGTTTAGTGACTCTGATCCACGGTGTCTGTTTAGTGACTCTGATCGACGGTGTCTGTTTAGTGACTCTGATCGACGGTGTCGGTTTAGTGACTCTGATCCACAGTGTCGGTTTAGTGATTCTGATCCACGGTGTCTGTTTAGTGACTGATCCACGGTGTCTGTTTAGTGACTCTGATCCACGGTGTCTGTTTAGTGACTGATCCACGGTGTCTGTTTAGTGACTCTGATCGACGGTGTCGGTTTAGTGACTGTGGTAGTGGTGTCTGGTACGCAAGTTTTGTGCGGGGGGATGATGATGATGTAAGCTGTCGATGTTGGCCGTTTTGTGTGTGTGTGTGTGTGTGTGTGTGTCACACCAGTGCTGCACAGATCGGATCACAGATTTGAGTCGAAGACTATAATTTTTCGAATCAGTAGAAACAACATTTCTCTGCTCAATGCTCATTAAATACAAACAACATTTAACTCAAAATGTCAATCCAATGCTTAAACTTTTTTTTATCAAATAAAAACAAATTAAAATAGTGAAAAGACTTGTACGCACCTCTCGGGTCAGACAGACCCTCCTGACTCACAGCGTCTGACTGCAGCAGGTGAAGCAGGTGAGGAGGCGTGACGATCAAGGTGCTGGCTGCTCTTTGTGCTCCTGACTGAACATCTGTTATAATATTAACATTCATTAGCTCGTATAAAAGTCCAAACCATTACGTTATCTTAGACAAAAACAGATGAGTCTGGTTTCTCCATCAGAGAGATGAATAATAATCCAGCTGACAGAGATGGAGGATCAGCAGCTCCATCAGAGAATGATCAGAAATCGATCAGTGATCTTTTGTTCTGGTCAACTAAAATGACTGATTCTGATAGAGAGAACTTGATATGTGATAGAAAAATGAACGTCTTTCTCAGAGGGGAATTATTGATCAGCTGATTCAGAGTGCGAGCACTGCTGGATCCGCGAACCGTGTCTCGAACCATAGAGGGTGTTCCGTACGGATCATGGCTCTATTGTGACCCGTAACACCACTACTGGGCATGTGTGAGTTGTGTGCGTGGGTCGGATGTACTTTGATTGTGTGTGTTGAAGCACATGCCAAAGGAGCTGTGCGTAATGGTGCGGTGCCAGGTGCACTGGAGAAGCTGCGAGTGTGTGTGTGTGTGTGTGTGCCTATTAGCTTCAGAGGTCATGTGACCACTCAGTCACTGAGCTGCAACAGGATGTGAAGCTCGTCAGATCGAGGGGTCTCCCATCAGGACCGTGAAGCGCTGGTCCGAGCAGTCGGTTCTGGTACCATGAATGAAATCCGGTTCTCTTGCAGACTGGAGGACTGGTTATGATCGACGGTATCTGTTTAATAATTCTGATCAATAGTATCATTTTAGTGATCGATATTCACTAAAATGATACCATCAATCAGAATTGCTAAGATGATACCAGCTAACGCCACGCAAAAAGGCTACAGCTGGGATTTGAACCTGTGACCTTCTTGCTGCGAGGCAACAGTGCTAAGTAACAACGGTGCCACCGTGCAGCCCGTACTCAGAATCAGGAGTGAGATCAGCATCTGACTTCTCAATTAAGTGCTTCCAAAAATGGACAATAGATTCAATGAACCAATCAGAAGACCTGAAGTAGTGGTTCCTGTTTGGGTCGATGAGGAGGAATGGAGGACTTTACAGATCAACACAGGAGAGGGCGGTAGGAAGAGTATACAGTAGATTGACTCAGTCCTACCGCGGTGATGAACAACGGGAGGGAACTGGGACTTAAATAAATCCTGTAAAGTGAGAAACGTGTTCAAGTGACCTGACAGAAGTCCAGAGTACCGAATGAGGCCCTATGGCCCAGCCCCACAGAACATCTCTACGGATCAGAACTGGTTTTAGTGGAACGTTTAGTCCTCCAGTGACTTCAGAGCATGAGAAATGATGAAACAGGAGCTGAGCAAAAAGTAAAGATGGATCAACTTTAGATCAGTGTAAACACACCAGACTGGTTTCAAAGCATCTCCCAGCGCTCCCTTCACGGTAACAACTCTAACTCTTTAGATCATAAAAAGAAATGTGATCAAACTGGTATTAAAGGGTTCAGACCCTGACCATAACTGATGAACTGGTTCTTCTGATCAGCAGACTGGGAGCTGAGAACCAGAGGGTTCCCTCTACTGGACCTTTAGTCCTCTCAGGACTCAGAGAACTGGTGTCCCACGTCCTACTGGGTCAGAACCCCATCAGCTTTGGTCAGAAGAGACACTTTGTTATTAAAACGTGATGCAGCAACAACATGACGGACAGATGGACAAGTAGCAGACATGGACAAAATGTCCACAATGATGCATGCCGGGTAAAGGAGAACTAATCAAAGACAGATAAGGGAGCTGTTATTAATAAACATGGTTCTAACCCTGATCCAGAGGTCGGTCCGGTGGACGAACAGCGACCTCCTCCTGATAACAGCTCGGTAACTCCGGACCCTGGACCGGACACCGGACCGGGCTGCTCCGGGGACCGGGCTCCGCCGCTGCACCGAGCCACGGATCCAAATCCACCCAGTCTGCGCTGGAAACGTTACCGTTCAAACTTTCCGCCATGTTTCCGCACGACCGCCAAAACAGAGAGACCCAAACCAGTCAGAGACGACGCTGAGCGGGGCGTGACGTAGCTGCTGCTGATTGGCTGAGCGTCCGCTGTCAGACGTGGCACCGAGCGTCGGATGACGCCAGCACGTTGGATGATTTAAAAGTGGTGGAAAGCCACTTCTTACTATATTACCCAGAGGCGCTCCGCCTGGACCTGTCCTCCGCCACATGTTCTGTAAACAAAAAGCCCTGACAACACTTGCACAGTCTTCCACAGTTAAATGGTAGAGGTTTGTACACGTTTTTGTTTTGTTTGTCATCATCTTCTCTTTTGTTAATTCATTTATATGTTTTGTTTGATATTATGTATGTGCATACTTTGTCAATAAAGTAAAAAAAACACGCCAGCACGTTGGAATGAAGTTTTTTTAAAGAACTTTATATTATTTACTACTATATTATATAAATTCAAGTTATGACAGTGTACCATACAATATTACAGGTTGTATAACAATTTAAACATTTATTTTATTATTATTATTATTATTATATTATTATTATTATTATTAT
>SSNR01000460.1:302806-320306 GCA_006937965.1 Callopanchax toddi
GTGTGTGAGACCTGATGGTGGCTGCGTGGTTTTGATGGCCCCTCTAAGAGCCTGTCCTGTGTTTGCTGTGGGTTCCTGGTGGTAGATATCAACCTGAACTCTCCTAACAAGGGTCTGGGTGTGAATCACTCTGATGGCCCGTCTGACGTTCCTGGAGAGGGAGCCATGGGGAACTCGCCTCACCCCCTCCCCCCTGGCCTGACGGAGGAAGAAGCGGAGGAGCTCCACGTCGAACTCACCAAGGTAGGGCTGCTCACCTGTGTTGGTGCACCGCCGTAGCAACCAGTGCTCCGGCCTGCTGAGTTCTCCTCAGTCACATTATCCTGTTGACAGTAAAGTTACACCTGTTAGATCATAATGACAGGTACGTTTAAAAGATGTATCGTGAGAAAGTTCAATATTTATTGTCCCTCATTTAAAAAAGTGAAGCTCATCTATCATCTAGATCAGAGGTACTCGGTAGGCCGCCTGTAGGCCGTATCCACCAGTGAGCTGCGTGTTTCTGGTCCTAGAACCTTGTGTTTATTCATTTATCCTGGAGGAAACCCACGCATGGAGAGAACATGCTAACTCACGCAGAAAGGACACAGCCAGGATTCAAACCTGCAACCTTCTTGCTGCGAAGCTAACAACTGCTCCACCATGCAGCCCGTACATGTCCTGTGTTCTCCAAGCTGTAATGAGTTCATAAAATCCACCTCAAATTAGCGCGGCACCTCCCGTGCAGCTCCAGGAAGAGAAGCTGCTGCTGCAAGTGGCACCCCCCCCTCCCCCGGACTGTGGACCTATCACGAACAGACCTACTGTCCAGAGGTAGATGAGACACCAGATGACCTGAACCTGGACTTCCATCAGACCTCAGCAGCTCAACAGGCTGATCTCCTCCATGACACCAAGCGCTGATGTAGGAGCAGGTCCAACCAGCTGATGTTTATAGAAACCTCAGAGCTCTGTTGAAAACTTCCTGTTATTGATCTGATTCTGATTCCTAAAACACTGAATTATCTACCTGTAGCCAAAACCACCGTCAGCATCACAAGAACTAAAGACTGTGTGACGGGTCTACAGAACACAAGGTTTCACTTTGTGACTGGACCACAAAATACTGACTGTTTTCATCTTATTCTAATGTTCTGGGTGAGGTCCAGGTGAGATTCGGGTGAGGTCCTGGTGAAGTCTAGGTGAGATCCAGGTGAGGTCCAGGTGAGGTCCTGGTGAAGTCTAGGTGAGATCCAGGTGAGGTCCAGGTGAGGTCCTGGTGAAGTCTAGGTGAGGTCTAGGTGAGGTCCAGGTGAGGTCCAGGTGAGGTCCTGGTGAGGTCCTGGTGAGGTCCTGGTGAAGTCTAGGTGAGGTCCAGGTGAAGTCTAGGTGAGGTCCAGGTGAGGTCCAGGTGAAGTCTAGGTGAGATCCAGGTGAGGTCTAGATAAGGTCCAGGTGAGGTCTAGGTGAGGTCTAGGTGAGGTCTAGATAAGGTCTAGATGAGGTCCTGGTGAGGTCTAGATAAGGTCCTGGTGAGGTCCTGATAAGGTCCTGGTGAGGTCCAGGTGACGTCTAGATAAGGTCCTGGTGAGGTCCTGGTGAGGTCCAGGTGAGGTCTAGATAAGGTCCAGGTAAGGTCTAGATAAGGTCCAGGTGAGGTCTAGGTGAGGTCGAGGTGAGGCCTAGATAAGGTCCTGTTGAGGTCCTGGTGAGGTCCAGATAAGGTCTAGGTGAGGTCCAGGTGAGGTCCAGGAGGTCCTGGTGAGGTCTAGATGAGGTCCAGGTGAGGTCCTGGTGAGGTCGAGGTGAGGTCTAGGTGAGGTCTAGGTGAGGTCCAGATGAGGTCCAGGTGAGGTCTAGATAAGGTCCTGGTGAGGTCCTGGTGAGGTCCAGGTGAGGTCTAGATAAGGTCCAGGTAAGGTCTAGATAAGGTCCAGGTGAGGTCTAGGTGACCTACAGATGAGGTCCAGGTGAGGTCTAGGTGACCTACAGATGAGGTCCAGGTGAGGTCTAGATGAGGTCCAGGTGAGGTCCAGGTGACGTCTAGATAAGGTCCTGGTGAGGTCCAGGTGAGGTCCAGGTGAGGTCTAGATAAGGTCCAGGTGAGGTCTAGATAAGGTCCAGGTGAGGTCTAGATAAGGTCCAGGTGAGGTCTAGGTGAGGTCCTGGTGAGGTCCAGGTGAGGTCTAGGTGAGGTCCAGGTGAGGTCCAGGTGACGTCTAGATAAGGTCCTGGTGAGGTCCTGGTGAGGTCCAGGTGAGGTCTAGATAAGGTCCAGGTAAGGTCTAGATAAGGTCCAGGTGAGGTCTAGGTGAGGTCCAGGTGAAGTCTAGGTGAGGTCCAGGTGAGATCCAGGTGAGATCCAGGTGAGGTCCAGGTGAGGTCCAGGTGAGGTCCTGGTGAGGTCCTGGTGAGGTCCTGGTGAAGTCTAGGTGAAGTCCAGGTGAGGTCCAGGTGAGGTCCAGGTGACGTCTAGATAAGGTCCTGGTGAGGTCCTGGTGAGGTCCAGGTGAGGTCTAGATAAGGTCCAGGTGAGGTCTAGATAAGGTCCAGGTGAGGTCTAGGTGAGGTCCAGGTGAGGTCTAGATAAGGTCCTGGTGAGGTCTAGGTGAGGTCCAGGTGAGGTCCAGATAAGGTCTAGGTGAGGTCCAGGTGAGGTCTAGGAGAGGTCTAGGTGAGGTCCTGGTGAGGTCCAGGTGAAGTCTAGGTGAGGTCCTGGTGAGGTCCAGGTGAAGTCTAAGTGAGGTCCTGGTGAAGTCTAGGTGAGGTCCTGGTGAGGTCGAGGTGAGGCCTAGATAAGGTCCTGGTGAGGTCCAGGTGAGGTCCAGATAAAGTCTAGGTGAGGTCCAGGTGAGGTCGAGGTGAGGCCTAGATAAGGTCCTGTTGAGGTCCTGGTGAAGTCTAGGTGAGGTCCAGGTGAGGTCCTGGTGAAGTCTAGGTGAGGTCCTGGTGAAGTCTAGGTGAGGTCCAGGTGAGATCTAGGTGACCTACAGATGAGGTCCAGGTGAGGTCCAGGTGAGGTCTAGATAAGGTCCAGGTGAGGTCTAGATAAGGTCCAGGTGAGGTCTAGGTGAGGTCTAGGTAAGGTCTAGATGAGGTCCTGGTGAGGTCCAGGTGAGGTCCAGGTAAGGTCCAGGTGAGGTCCAGGTGGTAGGTAAGGTCCAGGTGAGGTGTCCAGGTGAGGTCCAGGTGAAGTCTAGGTGAGGTCCAGGTGAGGTCCAGGTGAGGTCCAGGTGAGGTCCAGGTGAGGTCTAGGTGAGGTCCAGGTGAGGTCCAGGTGAGGTCTAGATGAGGTCTAGGTGAGGTCTAGGTGAGGTCCAGGTGAGGTCTAGGTGACCTACAGATGAGGTCCAGGTGAGGTTGAGGTCCAGGTGAGGTCCTAGGTGAGGTACAGGTGAGGTCCAGGTGAGGTCTAGATGAGGTCCAGGTGTAAGGTCCAGGTGAGGTCTAGGTGAGGTCCAGGTGAGGTCTAGATAAGGTCCTGGTGAGGTCTAGGTGAGGTCCAGGTGAGGTCTAGATAAGGTCCAGGTGAGGTCTAGATAAGGTCCAGGTGAGGTCCAGGTGAGGTCTAGATAAGGTCCAGGTGAGGTCTAGATAAGGTCCAGGTGAGGTCTAGATGAGGTCCAGGTGAGGTCCAGGTGAGGTCTAGGTGAGGTCCAGTTGAGGTCCAGGTGAGGTCTAGGTGACCTACAGATGAGGTCCAGGTGAGGTCTAGATGAGGTCTTGGTGAGGTCCAGGTGAGGTCGAGGTGAGGTCCTGGTGAGGTCCAGGTGAGGTCTAGGTGAGGTCCTGGTGAGGTCCAGGTGAGGTCTAGATAAGGTCTAGGTGAGGTCCAGGTGAGGTCCTGGTGAGGTCTAGATAAGGTCCTGGTGAGGTCCAGGTGAGGTCGAGGTGAGGTCTAGGTGAGGTCCTGGTGAGGTCTAGGTGAGGTCTAGGTGAGGTCTAGGTGAGGTCTAGATAAGGTCTGGTGAGGTCTAGGTGAGGTCCAGGTGAGGTCTAGGAGAGGTCTAGGTGAGGTCCTGGTGAGGTCCAGGTGAAGTCTAGGTGAGGTCCTGGTGAGGTCCAGGTGAAGTCTAAGTGAGGTCCTGGTGAAGTCTAGGTGAGGTCCTGGTGAGGTCTAGGTGAGGTCTAGGTGAGGTCCAGGTGAGGTCCTGGTGAGGTCCAGGTGAGGTCCTGGTGAGGTCCAGGTGAAGTCTAGGTGAGGTCTAGGTGAGGTCCAGGTGAGGTCTAGGTGAGGTCCAGGTGAGGTCTAGATAAGGTCTAGGTGAGGTCCAGGTGAGGTCCTGGTGAGGTCTAGGTGAGGTCCTGGTAAGGTCTAGATAAGGTCCAGGTGAGGTCTAGGTGAGGTCCAGGTGAGGTCTAGATAAGGTCCTGGTGAGGTCTAGGTGAGGTCTAGGTGAGGTCTTGGTGAGGTCCTGGTGAGGTCCAGGTGAAGTCTAAGTGAGGTCCTGGTGAAGTCTAGGTGAGGTCCAGGTGAGGTCCTGGTGAGGTCTAGATAAGGTCCAGGTGAGGTCCTGGTGAGGTCCTGGTGAGGTCCAGGTGAGGTCCAGGTGAGGTCTAGATAAGGTCTAGGTGAGGTCCTGGTGAAGTCTAGGTGAGGTCCTGGTGAGGTCCAGGTGAGGCCTAGATAAGGTCCTGGTGAGGTCCAGGTGAGGTCCAGATAAAGTCTAGGTGAGGTCCAGGTGAGGTCCAGGTGAGGTCCTGGTGAGGTCCTGGTGAGGTCCTGGTGAAGTCTAGGTGAAGTCCAGGTGAGGTCCAGGTGAGGTCGAGGTGAGGCCTAGATAAGGTCCTGTTGAGGTCTAGGTGAGGTCCAGGTGAGGTCCAGATAAGGTCTAGGTGAGGTCCAGGTGAGGTCCTGGTGAGGTCTAGGTGAGGTCTAGATGAGGTCCAGGTGAGGTCCTGGTGAGGTCCAGGTGAGGTCCAGGTGAGGTCGAGGTGAGGCCTAGATAAGGTCCTGGTGAGGTCCAGGTGAGGTCCAGATAAAGTCTAGGTGAGGTCCAGGTGAGGTCTAGGAGAGGTCTAGGTGAGGTCCAGGTGAGGTCCAGGTGAGGTCTAGGTGAGGTCCTGGTGAGGTCCAGGTGAAGTCTAGGTGAAGTCCAGGTGAGGTCCAGGTGAGGTCCTGGTGAAGTCTAGGTGAGGTCCAGGTGAGGTCGAGGTGAGGCCTAGATAAGGTCCTGTTGAGGTCCTGGTGAAGTCTAGGTAAGGTCTAGGTGAGGTCCAGGTGAGGTCTAGGTGAGGTCTAGATAAGGTCCAGGTGAGGTCTAGATAAGGTCCAGGTGAGGTCCAGGTGAGGTCCAGGTGAGGTCCAGGTGAGGTCCTGGTGAAGTCTAGGTGAAGTCCAGGTGAGGTCCAGGTGAGGTCCAGGTGAGGCCTAGATAAGGTCCAGGTGAGGTCTAGATGAGGTCCAGGTGAGGTCGAGGTGAGGTACAGGTGAGGTCCAGGTGAGGTCTGGTGAGGTCCAGGTGAGGTCCAGGTGACGTCCAGATAAGGTCCTGGTGAGGTCCTGGTGAGGTCCAGGTAAGGTCTAGATAAGGTCCAGGTAAGGTCCAGATGAGGTCTAGATAAGGTCCAGGTGAGGTCTAGGTGAGGTCCAGGTGAGGTCCAGGTGAGGTCCTGGTGAGGTCCTGGTGAGGTCCTGGTGAAGTCTAGGTGAAGTCCAGGTGAGGTCCAGGTGAGGTCTAGGTGAGGTCTAGATAAGGTCTAGATAAGGTCTAGGTGAGGTCCAGGTGGTCCTGGTGAGGTCCAGGTGAGGTCTAGATAAGGTCCAGGTGAGGTCCAGGTGAGGTCTAGATAAGGTCCAGGTGAGGTCTAGATAAGGTCCTGGTGAGGTCCAGGTGAGGTCTAGATAAGGTCTAGGTGAGGTCCTGGTGAGGTCTAGATAAGGTCCTGGTGAGGTCCTGATAAGGTCCTGGTGAGGTCCTGGTGAGGTCCAGGTGAGGTCTAGATAAGGTCTAGGTGAGGTCCAGGTGAGGTCCTGGTGAGGTCTAGATAAGGTCCTGGTGAGGTCTAGATAAGGTCCAGGTGAGGTCTAGGTGAGGTCTAGATAAGGTCCAGGTGAGGTCTAGATAAGGTCTAGGTGAGTTCTAGATAAGGTCCAGGTGATGTCCTGGTGAGGTCCAGGTGAGGTCCAGGTGAGGTCTAGATGAGGTCCAGTTGAGGTCCAGGTGAGGTCTAGATGAGGTCCAGTTGAGGTCCAGGTGAGGTCTAGATGAGGTCCAGTTGAGGTCCAGGTGAGGTCTAGGTGACCTACAGATGAGGTCCAGGTGAGGTCTAGATGAGGTCCAGGTGAGGTCTAGATGAGGTCCAGTTGAGGTCCAGGTGAGGTCTAGGTGACCTACAGATGAGGTCCAGGTGAGGTCTAGGTGACCTACAGATGAGGTCCAGGTGAGGTCTAGATGAGGTCCAGTTGAGGTCTAGGTGAGGTCCAGGTGAGGTCTAGGTGACCTACAGATGAGGTCCAGGTGAGGTCCAGGTGAGGTCCTGGTGAGGTCCAGGTGAGGTCCAGGTGAGGTCTAGATGAGGTTCTGGTGAGGTCCAGGTGAGGTCCAGGTGAGGTCTAGATGAGGTTCTGGTGAGGTCTAGGTGAGGTCCAGGTGAGGTCTAGGTGACCTACAGATGAGGTCCAGGTGTGAGGAGATGAAACCTGTGTTGTGTTGCAGGTGGAGGAGGAGATCAACACCCTGCGTCAGGTGTTGTCAGCCAAAGAAAGACACGCCTCGGAGCTGAAGAGGAAACTCGGCCTCAGTCCCCTCAACGAACTCAAACAGAACCTCACCAAAAGCTGGCAAGATGTCCAGACCTCCAACGCGTACGTACCTCCACTCTGACCTCAGCAGGTTATTTGAAGTAGTGGTCCTGGGACATCCTGGTCTCTGGGTTCCATTAGGACTAGGGATGCTTGATATGCCATAGCAGTGTGATGACGATAACAGCTGATAAATAAACAGACCCAGTCCTGGTTCTGGGTGCTGCAGCACCTCCAGCACCAAAGACCTGCTAAACCTTTACTAATAGATCGGATTGAACCCCATTGGCTGCTTCTTACAGCAACTCCTCAACTGGCCACCAATTAGAAGGGCTAACTAAGAGAGGTCTAGAGGAGCAGCCGTAGACTGTTTCAGAGTTTAGTCTATCTAGACTGGTTTTCCTCTCATCAGGTGTTTCACCTAATTCTGTCACCACCAGGGGGAGTCACAGAATTTGAAGGGTGTCAGAGTTCAGTGTAACAGCTGTTGATGTGATTCCGCATACATTCAGACCACTTTTCTGCTCAAAAACCTCATTTTAAAACTCAAGTCACCCTTTCACCCATAAACCTTCCTAAAGGCCGGTTCACTCGATTCTCCTCCTCCGACATTCTTAAAGACTCGCCTGATCTCTGATCAGATCTTCCTCTCGTGTGTGGAGGGTTAGGAGCGCAAATCTGTGAAATCGAACCTGTTGGATTGTCTAGACCCGACATCGCAGTGTGGTGACCCCTGAGACTCTGCCTGTGGAGACCGACCTGTAGCCAATCAGAGGGCGAGGTGACAGACTGTAAAAGGAGTCTCTCATCAGAACAGCTGCTCGGATCCTTTAAACTGTCACAAGTTCGTTGTTTATGATCAAAATAAAAGCTGTCATGTTTGTTTACTCTGAAGTCACGTTTGATCCCGTGAAGTTCTGTGAGATTTCATGTCTGATCTGGGAATGTTCGGTGTGATCCCACCTCACTGTAGGATCAGGACGTCAGTGTCCGCCATTTTTAAAGGAACATTTCTCGCCACGTGTGTGGTCTCTTATGATTTAAAATCCTGTCCTGTGAACCGGCCTTGAGTGGAGCTTTTATGTCCGACGGTCTCAAAGATTCACGTCAGCAATGATCCGACGGTTCTCTGGAGCATGTTAGCATCAGGTCTCTGTCAAAGGAAGTGCTCTTGCTCCTTACCAGCGTTCTAATGTAACTCCTAATGATACCTGACCTGTAGGGGGTCTCACAGACGGTCCTTGAAACCAGAAGCTCCAGGTTGTAGTTGCTCGTTCACTGTGAGTCATTCAGAGCCCTCAGAGCTGAAGAGTTCTGTTCAGTAAGGCCGTGGAGGTGGAAGGTTCATCATCATTTTCAGAAAAGTCAAATCAAAGTACAGATACGTACAGTAACAATAAAACTACTTTGTTCCTTGACACGTACCGTATCCCACCCACGGTGCGTGTTAGACTCATACAGATCAGCTGTTCTCCTGTCAGCCCAGCCTGTGATGTGCAGACCGCCTATAGCTCAGCAGGCTAACGTCTCCATGTGTTTGTTCCTAGCTACATGAGAACCTGTGAGAAACTGGGCCAGTGGAATGAGAAAGCTACCAGTTCAGATCTGTGAGTTCCTGCTGTTTGCTGCCTGAGGCGAGCTGCTGCTGTGTTTGCTCTCTACTCACCCTTAACCCCACACTGGAGCTGGATGTGTCTCTAAACCCCTCCAGGTCATCACGTCTGTTTGTCAGAGTCCAGGTTACTTCTGATTCTGGATCAGGTCTTTAGTTCTAAACCAGGTTCAACCTGCAGCACTGAGCTGAGACATGACAGACTCAGCTTGTCCTCTGTGACCTTTAACCCCCCTGTGGAGATCTGGACTGGTTTCTCTCACTAAAGTTTAGTGTTGTTCAGTCATTTCAATGTTATCAGTCAAAGTTTGGATCCACCTATCAAGGAAGGAAGGACGGACGGATGTATCTATGTCTATACATAGATACATAGATCTATATCTATACATAGATATAGAGATCAGAGGTCGCGCTAGACTTTTCGTTGTCCGTCATTTTGACTGACGGTAAAAAAAAATCCAGTGATAATCCATTTTTATCAGTCACTTATTAATTTTTAAAAGTATGAGATTTTCAACAGCATTTACCCTTCCTTCATTGTAAATCATATTAATGGTCTTTCACTCAAAAAGTCTGTTATTTCAGACCTTGTGGTTTTATTACTAACAGGAAGAGTGTCAGGTGTCGCCGCGTAACAAAAGAAGCTAAAACCACGTCGTTTTCTGGGTCTGGACTCTCTCCCGCTCCTCCAGCTGTCACGCACCTCACGCTGCCTCGTTACCACAGCAACCCGTAGATCAGCTGTTTTCAAACCAATCAGAAACATCGACATGAACGCCACAACACATCAGGTGGATCAGGGCAGCGCCAGTCGTGATGAAGGAGCTGAACCAGACGGCTCTTTACTGGTCGCTCTACCTCCCAGTCCTCAGCTGGTCATGAGCTCTGGGTAATGACTGACGGAACGAGATTACGGACACAAGCGGTCAGAATGAGTTTCCTCCTCAGGGCGGCCGGGCTCAGGAGCTCGGACCTCCACGAGAGACTCAGAGATGAACCGCTGCTCGGTTCGGGCTGTGGAGGGGAGTGGGCGGTCTGGGATTTTGGGATGCTGCCTTCGCGACGTGGACCCAGATAAGTGGGAGCTCCCGTCATCACACACTCCTCGCTGTCATTTTCACTTTACTCTGCGCGTCAGACGGGGCGTGCCCGCACACACACACAGGTAGAGAAGTACCGTATTGACCTGAACATTGGACGACCCCGATTATAAGACGACCCCCTTTTTCAAGACCGGCCTTCAGAAAAAAGACTGAATTCACTTTTTAAAGAAACTATTTTTATGGAAATTTTGAGAAAAATCATTTCAATTAAACCTTAAATACAGACTGCTTTAGTTTTTGGTACAAAGGAAGAATGCGTGTGTGAATCTAGCAGATCCCTTCATTCAGCACTCTCTCACTCTCTAGTGGAGGTAAACTACATCAGTAGCCTCATCGTCTGCCCACCACCACCATTCACACAGGGGACAGGACACGGTGACAAAGTCACCCAGCAGCAGCTGGGACTGAACCAGTGACCCTCCAGTTGGTGGACCTGCTCTACTACTCTCTACGTTGAGTCCGTCTGAGGCAGAGCTTTTCAGCTGAGACCTTCTGTCTGCTTCTCTGTAGAGACTTCCTCTAAAATCCTTCTGGGTCTGATGACGTTTGGCTGGGCCTTTGAGTCAGACTAACCATCAGATGATGGGACGAGAACCGAGGCCTGGTGTGTGTGCTCATGACACATGAAGAGTCAACAGTCACACCCTGTCCAGTTGGACCACATATCTGAGGGAGGTTGTTGATCTAGTTCAGTCCTGAGGCAGACAGACACGTCCTGTAAAGTTCCATTAGCCTCAGAGCTGGAGGAGGATGTTTCTGTTGGTGCCTGAACTTGGAGCTGCTGGTCAGCTTCCTGTTTGACCCGGAGACCACTCTGAACCGTAGTCAGGCGTCACAGCTGCAGCTGATTAGATCAGTATGTCTGATTGTCTCAACTCCTAAAACTCTCCTTACTCCTTTACTGTTCTGATCACCTGAACACATCAAACCGTCAGGGTCTTGATTAGGACTGCAGCTATAATATTTTTGTAATCGAGTACTCTAATAAATTACATGTATGTATGTATGTATATATAAATATACATACATATAAATATATGTATAAATTGCATGTACAATGTATAAATCTGAGAGAAAATAACAAAGTACTAAACATTTATAAACCATGGTTTTCTGGTATATAAGTGCATTTACTGTTATTACCTGTATTTATTGCTGTCCTCTGAACTTCCTGTTATGTCACTGTCTCTTCCCACACACACCTTTATTTCAGTCAGACTGAGGTGACGGCGCTGCAGCAGCAAGTTAATTCCATACGCGATGCGTGGCGTCGACTAATTGCTGGAATGCTGGAATGGATTTTTTGCGGCACAAATCTCATAGCATGTTTCATTTTGCTCTGTTCCTGTTTACCTTTCCAAAATGCGGCCAAACTTTAGAGTTTTTCTGAATTTTTTACCCAAAACTTGCTATGCTGTTTTGACAGGGAGGGGAGGGGCTCTCTGCTCCTCCGTCTCACCTGTGTCTCCACCCGTGTAGCTGCGCAGGCGGCTAAATGAAGCATCTCATTTACAGGGACATTTTATAGTAAAAGTACCAAAGTCGTGTTTTTTCGCTACCGGTACCTACCAACGTCTATCGGTCTGTACCGGTCTAGTACTAGTAGTACTAGTACGGTGTAGTTGCTACTCGCATGTGCATTCAGTGCAGTGTGTATGTGCGTCATTTATTTCGGTCCGGGTGAAACATGACCCCGGGCGATTGCAAAGCCATGAATTAATTAAACATGAATTAATCGAAGCTTTTTTGTACTCGAATTATCCGAGGTACTGGAGGAATGGTTTCAGCCCTAGTCTTGGTTGTCTGTCTTTTGATTAAAGAGCAAGTTGCAGCTTAAACACTCCCTTAAACAAATGTTTAGATAAATATAATAGAAACTTGTTCTGAATAAAAATTTACACAAATTCAGCTTATTTAGGCTTTTGGATTCATTTTTGTGAGAATTGTCTATTTTTTCACCAAACCGGAAGTGACGACAGTGCAGGGATTGTAGATAAAAACAATCAGTCCTGTAAGGCTGTACCCTGCCGGTCCAGCTGTAGACCGTGACCCACCTCCTCACTCGGGTCTCCGACCGTACACGGACACCAGCGTTTAGCACCAGGTTTGATCATCAGAGCTCCAAACATTGAGCTGCGTTCAGGACGAGCTAGATGGATTGTTAAGAAATGAAAGAGTTTATAAAGAAGTTTCACAGGATGCAGCTGAAGGATTCGAGCTGACACTGGAACAGTGTCGGGTCAGGCTGCTGGAGATCCCCGCCAGGAAGCCCCTCTGGAGAGCATCGCCATGGATTTACTGTACCCCGCCAGCCAGGTGAGGGTCCAACAGCTGAAGGAAACGCTCTCATGAAATCGTGGATCGGTACCGGACTACGACCCACCACGAACCGTACAGAACCTGCCATGGAAACGAGAGTCAAGTCTCCCCGTTAGCTCCTGTGTCTGTCCTCTGTCTATCCCGCCAGGGATAGACAGAGACTGCAGCGCATTGTGCGCTCTGCTGAGAAGGTGATTGGCTGCAGTCTCCCATCAATCCAGGACCTGTACGCCTCCAGGACTCGGGGGCGAGCAGGCTGGAGAGCAGCTGACACCTCTCACCCTGGACATGGTCTGTTGGAGCCACTTCATCTGGCAGGAGGCTACGGTCCATCAGGACCAGAACCTCTCGTCTTTCCCTCTGCCGTTTGGCTCGGCAACAATTCTCCACATACTCCTTAACTGTCACTTTAACAGCATGTTTGCACTGTTTTCTGCTGCTACTGTGTTTTTTATTCTGTGTGTGTGTGCTGCACCTTATCGCCGAAAAAAGTTCCTAGTCTGCAAATTACATTCAATGACAATAAAAGTTTTTCTGATTCTGATATATTTATAGCTATACTATGTTAGAACGTTGTTACGAGGCTTGATAAAATGTTAAAAGCTACATTGTTCGCCAAATTAACGAGTGCAGCTTTAACTAGTCTGGTTAGCTCAGGTAGAGAAACAGGAGCTGGTCTGGAGTCAGAACTGGATCTAACCTTAGTCCACAGTCTTGAGTCTCCATCCGAGTGGATCAGTAGGTGGTTAAACAGAAGGTGGGGTCAGTGGAGCGCTGACCCTGTAACATCTAACAGATCTAACACCGTGTGTTGTGATTGATGTTCAGGTGTATTGTGTGATTGTCCTGCTGTTGTGTCTTCAGATATCTGTCTGCCTCAGCCACTCTGGATGACATTACCCACTCTGAAGCGTGAGTCACCTCTTTATTTCTGCTGGTTCTTTGTAGATGAGCTAAGGTTTCTTTGGGTTTGATGGGTTCTCTGATGTTTAGATGAGGGTTGAATTGATCAGTCAGAGTAATGTTTCTTTCCAGCACCTTTCAGGATGCAGGTCACACGGAGTGTGTAGTAAACCAGGTTACTGAGGAAATAACTGACCTACAGGAGTTCATTAAGACCAGGTGAGACAGACGAGTTCTATCAGAGACACCGAGTCCACTGGTCTCAGGCTCAGGGGGACAGAGGTCCAGAGTCTGGGTCTACAGCAGCAGAGTCTCTGTCTCCTTTAGTCTCCAGCCTGGTATGCTGCACAACCAGCAGGCTCTGATCCCTGGACCTCAGGGACCTGCTGGGGGTGAAGGATGGAGAAGGTCACTGATGGAAGCTGGAGCTGGTCCATGTAGGACCCTAAAAACCAGAACCAGGCTCTGGAGATTAAATTTCCAGGCAGCCAGTGAAGCTGGTAGAGGAGCAGGGTGACGTGGGTGGATCTGGAGGACTTATCAGAAGATTCTGAACCACCTGGAACTGATCCAAGGAGGTTCTGGTCAGAGAGCTGCAGTAGTCCAGACCAGAAGAGATGAAAGAAGGAAGAGAACCAGAGACCTGACCTGAGGGTCTGGAGGAGGTCAGAGGGTCTGGAGGAGGTCAGAGGGTCTGATGGAGGTCAGAGGGTCTGATGGAGGTCAGAGGGTCTGATGGAGGTCAGAGGGTCTGATGGAGGTCAGAGGGTCTGGAGGAGGTCAGAGGGTCTGATGGAGGTCAGAGGGTCTGATGGAGGTCAGAGGGTCTGGTGGAGGTCAGAGGGTTTGATGGAGGTCAGAGTGTCTGGTGGAGGTCTGGGGGTCTGGTGGAGGTCTGGGGGTCTGGTGGAGGTCTGGGGGTCTGGTGGAGGTCAGAGGGTCTGATGGAGGTCAGAGGGTCTGGTGGAGGTCAGAGGGTCTGGTGGAGGTCAGAGGGTCTGGTGGAGGTCAGAGGGTCTGGTGGAGGTCTGAGGGTCTGGTGGAGGTCTGAGGGTCTGGTGGAGGTCTGGGGGTCTGGTGGAGGGCTGAGGGTCTGGTGGAGGTCAGAGGGTCTGATGGAGGTCAGAGGGTCTGATGGAGGTCAGAGGGTCTGGTGGAGGTCTGAGGGTCTGGTGGAGGTCAGAGGGTCTGGTGGAGGTCAGAGGGTCTGATGGAGGTCAGAGGGTCTGATGGAGGTCAGAGGGTCTGGTGGAGGTCAGAGGGTTTGATGGAGGTCAGAGTGTCTGGTGGAGGTCTGGGGGTCTGGTGGAGGTCTGGGGGTCTGGTGGAGGTCTGGGGGTGTGGTGGAGGTCAGAGGGTCTGGTGGAGGTCAGAGGGTCTGGTGGAGGTCAGAGGGTCTGGTGGAGGTCAGAGGGTCTGGTGGAGGTCAGAGGGTCTGGTGGAGGTCAGAGGGTCTGGTGGAGGTCAGAGGGTCTGGTGGAGGTCAGAGGGTCTGGTGGAGGTCTGAGGGTCTGGTGGAGGTCTGGGGGTCTGGTGGAGGTCTGGGGGTCTGGTGGAGGTCTGGGGGTCTGGTGGAGGTCTGAGGGGCTGATGGAGGTCAGAGGGTCTGATGGAGGTCAGAGGGTCTGGAGGAGGTCAGAGGGTCTGGAGGAGGTCAGAGGGTCTGTTGGAGGTCAGAGGGTCTGGTGGAGGTCTGAGGGTCTGGTGGAGGTCTGAGGGTCTGGTGGAGGTCTGGGGGTCTGGTGGAGGTCGGGGGGTCTGGTGGGGGTCTGAGTGTCTGGTCTTCTCTGAGGGTCTGGTGGAGGTCAGAGGGTCTGGTGGAGGTCAGAGGGTCTGGTGGAGGTCAGAGGGTCTGGTGGAGGTCTGAGGGTCTGGTGGAGGTCTGAGGGTCTGGTGGAGGTCTGGGGGTCTGGTGGAGGTCTGGGGGTCTGGTGGAGGTCTGAGGGTCTGGTGGAGGTCTGAGGGTCTGATGGAGGTCTGAGGGTTCTGATGGAGGTCTGAGGGTTCTGATGGAGGTCTGAGGGTTTTGATGGAGGTCTGAGGGTTTTGATGGAGGTCTGAGGGGTCTGGTGGAGGTCTGGGGGTCTGGTGGAGGTCTGGGGGTCTCGTCTTCTCTGGGGGTCTGGTGGAGGTCTGAGGGGTCTGATGGAGGTCTGAGGGGTCTGGTGGAGGTCTGAGTGTCTGGTCTTCTCTGGGGGTCTGGTGGAGGTCTGAGGGTCTGGTGGAGGTCTGGGGGTCTGGTGGAGGTCTGGGGGTCTGGTGGAGGTCTGGGGGTCTGGTGGAGGTCAGAGGGTCTGGTGGAGGTCAGAGGGTCTGTTGGAGGTCAGAGGGTCTGGTGGAGGTCTGAGGGTCTGGTGGAGGTCAGAGGGTCTGGTGGAGGTCAGAGGGTCTGGTGGAGGTCTGGGGGTCTGGTGGAGGTCAGAGGGTCTGGTGGAGGTCAGAGGGTCTGGTGGAGGTCAGAGGGTCTGTTGGAGGTCAGAGGGTCTGGTGGAGGTCTGAGGGTCTGGTGGAGGTCAGAGGGTCTGGTGGAGGTCAGAGGGTCTGGTGGAGGTCAGAGGGTCTGATGGAGGTCAGAGGGTCTGTTGGAGGTCAGAGGGTCTGGTGGAGGTCTGAGGGTCTGGTGGAGGTCTGAGGGTCTGGTGGAGGTCTGGGGGTCTGGTGGAGGTCTGGGGGTCTGGTGGAGGTCAGAGGGTCTGGTGGAGGTCAGAGGGTCTGGTGGAGGTCAGAGGGTCTGTTGGAGGTCAGAGGGTCTGGTGGAGGTCAGAGGGTCTGGAGGAGGTCAGAGGGTCTGGTGGAGGTCTGAGGGTCTGGTGGAGGTCTGGGGGTCTGGTGGAGGTCAGAGGGTCTGGTGGAGGTCAGAGGGTCTGGTGGAGGTCAGAGGGTCTGGTGGAGGTCAGAGGGTCTGGTGGAGGTCAGAGGGTCTGATGGAGGTCAGAGGGTCTGATGGAGGTCAGAGGGTGTGATGGAGGTCAGGGGGTCTGGTGGAGGTCTGGGGGTCTGGTGGAGGTCAGAGGGTCTGGTGGAGGTCAGAGGGTCTGATGGAGGTCAGAGGGTCTGATGGAGGTCAGAGGGTCTGGAGGAGGTCAGAGGGTCTGGAGGAGGTCAGAGGGTCTGATGGAGGTCAGAGGGTCTGATGGAGGTCAGAGGGTCTGATGGAGGTCAGAGGGTCTGATGGAGGTCAGAGGGTCTGGAGGAGGTCAGAGGGTCTGATGGAGGGCTGGGGGTCTGGTGGAGGTCTGAGGGTCTGGTGGAGGTCAGAGGGTCTGGTGGAGGTCAGAGGGTCTGGTGGAGGTCAGAGGGTCTGATGGAGGTCAGAGGGTCTGATGGAGGTCAGAGGGTCTGGTGGAGGTCTGGGGGTCTGGTGGAGGTCTGAGGGTCAGGTGGAGGTCTGAGGGTCTGGTGGAGGTCTGAGGGTCTGGTGGGTGTCAGAGGGTCTGGTGGAGGTCAGAGGGTCTGATGGAGGTCAGAGGGTCTGATGGAGGTCAGAGGGTCTGATGGAGGTCTGAGGGGTCTGGTGGAGGTCTGAGTGTCTGGTCTTCTCTGGGGGTCTGGTGGAGGTCTGAGGGTCTGGTGGAGGTCTGATGGAGGTCTGGGGGTCTGATGGAGGTCTGAGGGTCTGATGGAGGTCTGAGGGTCTGGTGGAGGTCTGGGGTTCTGATGGAGGTCTGAGGGGTCTGGTGGAGGTCTGGGGATCTGGTGGAGGTCTGAGGGTCTGGTCTTCTCTGGGGGTCTGGTGGGGGTCTGGTGGAGGTCTGAGGGTCTGGTCCTCTCTGAGGGTATAACCTAGTTTCCTGCCATCAGGATGTAAATGACTAAGAACTTTAGTCCATGACTTAGAAACCGTCTCTCTATATTCATATATGATGTTTGTCTTTACGACTTTTTAAGTCCAAAGAACAGAGGAAGAATTTTAAATACTTTTAAGATTTAATACTAAATAAAAGTTTTAGCACTAAAAGTTACCTGTGTGAATTTTTTCTAGTTTTTCTGTAAAATATTAATTTAATAAATAACAAACAATAACTGAGGTGGGGTATCCAGTCACCTGGTCGGATTAATCGTAGTTTTAGAAGGTTTCGAGTGTTTTTAGTCCTTTTTGAGGCGGATTAAGGAACTTATTCATGCTTGAAGTCTTGTAATGAATCATGGGAGTGTTCTCTGAAGGTAAAATGGAAAGAGGAAGCCAGTATTAATATCTGTGTAGGAGGAGACCTACTGATCTGTGACCTAAACCAGAAGGACCTATCAGAATATGGACATTGTTGTAGGAACTTCTGTTCACATTCTGGGATTACCCAGATATCAGTCATCTTTTCTCCCTCGTTCTTTCCTTTTTGTTGTCTTTCTGTCCTCTGGCTGTCCCGTATTCCATCTGTTCATCCCTTGTTCCTCTTTCTGCTGTTTGGTTTTGCAGATACAAGAAGACTCAGGAGACCCTGACCCAGGCAGGACAGAAGACGAGTGCAGCTCTCAACACAATGAGCTCAGCCATCACCAGGAGGCTGGGAGACATGAGGTACGGCGCTGCTGAGATACCTGGACACTAGGGAGGCACCCTGAGCTAAAAGACAAAAACCGAAACGCCAACATAAATGAGTGTGTGATTAGAACCACAGCCTTTATGGCTACGATGTTAAAGTCAAGGCACTGCAATAAATCAATCACAAAACTATGAACACCATGAGAGGAGGGAAAATCCTGTCTGTAACTTGGACAAGCCTCTGTCTGGAGATGTGACAGCAGCAGCCGGACCGGCTCACAGTGACCAGCAGAGACGATGAAAGACTGTAAGTCCACACCGCAGACCTGCTGCTCCGATCCTTTGATCACCAGCTGGCT
>SSNR01000460.1:336807-354307 GCA_006937965.1 Callopanchax toddi
CTAACAGGTAATATAGAGTTCTAACTGTAGAGGTTAGCTAAAAGATAATATAGAGTTCTAACTGTAGAGGTTAGCTAACAGGTAATATAGAGTTCTAACTGTAGAGGTTAGCTAACAGGTAATATAGAGTTCTAACTGTAGAGGTTAGCTAACAGGTAATATAGAGTTCTAACTGTAGAGGTTAGCTAACAGGTAATATAGAGTTCTAACTGTAGAGGTTAGCTAACAGGTAATATAGAGTTCTAACTGTAGAGGTTAGCTAACAGGTAATATAGAGTTCTAACTGTAGAGGTTAGCTAACAGGTAATATAGAGTTCTAACTGTAGAGGTTAGCTAAAAGATAATATAGAGTTCTAACTGTAGAGGTTAACTAACAGGTAATATAGAGTTCTAACTGTAGAGGTTAGCTAAAAGATAATATAGAGTTCTAACTGTAGAGGTTAACTAACAGGTAATATAGTGTTCTAACTGTAGAGGTTAGCTAAAAGATAATATAGAGTTCTAACTGTAGAGGTTAACTAACAGGTAATATAGAGTTCTAACTGTAGAGGTTAGCTAACAGGTAATATAGAGTTCTAACTGTAGAGGTTAGCTAACAGGTAATATAGAGTTCTAACTGTAGAGGTTAGCTAACAGGTAATCTCGCCTCGCCTCGCCTCGCCTTCCTCCGCTTATCCGGGTCCGGGTCGCGGGGGCAGCATTCTAAGTCGGGCAGCCCAGGCCATCTTCTCCCCGGCCAAGTCCACCAGCTCCTCAGCTGGGACGCCCAGGCGTTCCCAGGCCAAACTGAAGATGTATTTCCTCCAGCTTGTCCTGGGTCGACCTGGGGGCCTCCTGCCGGCAGGACATGCCCAGAACACCTCCCGAGGGAGGCGTCCAGGAGGCATCCTTACCAGATGCCCGAACCACCTCAACTGGCTCCTTTCGATATGGAGGAGCAGCGACTCTACTCCGAGTCTCTCCCGGATGTCCGAGCTTCTTACCCTATCCCTAAGGCTGAGCCCGGCCACCCTGCGGAGGAAACTCATTTCAGCCGCTTGTATCCGCGATCTCGTTCTTTCGGTCACTACCCAAAGCTCATGACCATAGGTGAGGATTGGGACGTAGACCGACCGGTAAATCGAGAGCCTTGCTTTCTGGCTCAGCTCTCTCTTTACCACAACAGACCGGTTCAGCGTCCGCATCACTGCAGACGCTGCCCCAATCCGCCTGTCGATCTCCCGCTCCCTCCTTCCCTCACTCGTGAACAAGACCCCGAGATACTTGAACTCCTCCACTTGAGGCAGGACCTCTCTCCCGACCCGGAGTTGGCAATCCACCTTTTTCCGGTCGAGAACCATGGCCTCAGATTTGGAGGTGCTGATCCTCATCCCAGCCGCTTCACACTCGGCTGCGAACCTCCCCAGCAAGAGCTGAAGGTCAGAGCTCGATGAAGCTAGGAGGACCACATCATCCGCAAAAAGCAGAGACGCGATTCTCCTGTCACCAAACCCAACCCCCTCCACACCACGGCTGCGCCTAGAAATCCTGTCCATAAAGGTTATGAACAGGACCGGTGACAAAGGGCAGCCCTGGCGGAGTCCAACCCTCACTGGGAACAGGTCCGACTTACTGCCGGCTATGCGGACCAGACTCACACTCCTCTGGTACAGGGACTGAATGGCCCTTAACAAAAGACCATCCACCCCGTACTCCTGGAGCGCCCCCCACAGGGTGCCCCTGGGGACACGGTCATAAGCCTTCTCCAAATCCACAAAACACATGTGGATTGGTTGGGCAAACTCCCATGACCCCTCCATCACCCTAGCGAGGGTAAAGAGCTGGTCCACAGTTCCACGACCAGGACGAAAACCACATTGCTCCTCTTCAATCTGAGGTTCAACTATCGACCGGAACCTCTTCTCCAGTACCCTGGAGTAGACCTTTCCAGGGAGGCTGAGGAGTGTGATCCCCCTATAGTTGGAACACACCCTCTGGTCCCCCTTCTTAAAAATGGGAACCACCACCCCGGTTTGCCACTCCATAGGAACTGCCCCCGATGACCACGCAATGTTGCAGAGACGTGTCAGCCACGACAGACCTACAACATCCATTGCCTTGAGATACCCAGGTCGGATCTCATCCACCCCTGGGGCTCCGCCGCTGCGTAGTTGTTTGACTACCTCAGCGACTTCTGCCCCAGAGATTGGACAGTCCGTCCCCAGGTCTCCCAGCTCTGGTTCCTCCTCGGAATGCGCGTCGGTGGGATTGAGGAGCTCCTCAAAGTATTCCTTCCACCGTCCGACTATAGCCCCAGTTGACGTCAGCAGCTCCCCGTCCCCACTGTAAACAGTGTGAGCGAGTTGCTGCCTTCCTCCCCTGAGGCGCCGGATGGTTTGCCAGAACCTCTTTGGAGCCGACCGATAGTCTTTTTCCATGGCCTCGCCAAACTCCTCCCACGCCCGAGATTTTGCCTCGGCAACTGCCACTGCTGCACTTCGCTTGGCCCGCCGGTACCTGTCTGCTGCCTCTGGAGACCCACAGACCAGCCACGCCCTGTAGGCCTCCTTCTTCAGCCTGACGGCTCCCCTAACCTCTGGTGTCCACCAGCGGGTACGGGGGTTACCGCCACGACTGGCACCGGCTACCTTGCGACCACAGCTAGCAACAGCCGCCTCAACAATCGCAGAGCGGAACAAGGCCCATTCGGACTCAATGTCCCCCACTGCTCTCGGGACGCGGTCGAAGCTCTGCCGGAGGTGGGAGTTGAAGACCATCTTGACAGGCTCTTCTGCCAGGCGTTCCCAGCAGACCCTCACTATACGTTTGGGTCTACCAGGTCTGCGCGGCATCTTCCCCTGCCATCTGATCCAGCTCACCACCAGGTGGTGATCAGTTGACAGCTCCGCTCCTCTCTTCACCCGAGTGTCCAAAACATACGGTCTCAGGTCAGATGATACAACTATAAAGTCAATCATCGACCTGTAACCTAGGCTGCCCTGGTACCAGGTGTACCGATGGGCATCCTTATGTTCGAACATGGTGTTCGTTATGGCCAAACTGCGACTTGCACAGAAGTCCAATAACAGAACACCACTCGGNTAACTGTAGAGGTTAGCTAACAGGTAATATAGAGTTCTAACTGTAGAGGTTAGCTAACAGGTAATATAGAGTTCTAACTGTAGAGGTTAGCTAACAGGTAATATAGAGTTCTAACTGTAGAGGTTAGCTAACAGGTAATATAGAGTTCTAACTGTAGAGGTTAGCTAACAGGTAATATAGAGTTCTAACTGTAGAGGTTAGCTAACAGGTAATATAGAGTTCTAACTGTAGAGGTTAGCTAACAGGTAATATAGAGTTCTAACTGTAGAGGTTAGCTAACAGGTAATATAGAGTTCTAACTGTAGAGGTTAGCTAACAGGTAATATAGAGTTCTAACTGTAGAGGTTAGCTAACAGGTAATATAGAGTTCTAACTGTAGAGGTTAACTAACAGGTAATATAGAGTTCTAACTGTAGAGGTTAGCTAACAGGTAATATAGAGTTCTAACTGTAGAGGTTAGCTAACAGGTAATATAGAGTTCTAACTGTAGAGGTTAGCTAACAGGTAATATAGTGTTCTAACTGTAGGGGTTAGCTAACAGGTAATATAGTGTATAGTGTAATAAAGTATATAGAACTTTTTAGATGAGTTGTTTTAAATTCCTCAAAATTTGCTGCCAATTTGTCACTGATCTGCAGTGTCTCTCCTGATCTGACTAGCTTTTGCTCCAGTCAGAGGACCACGTCCTGTTTCTAAAGACCCACCCACTTTGAGTTATGTCAGTGGTGGTTGTAGTCCTCACTATAGATCAATCAGTATTAGAATGATCCAGTGGACCCTTTAAGTTCTAGAACAGTCCTTTACACTGTAGAGCAGGTTCAGGTCACAAGCAGACACTCTGGGGTTAAAAGGACTGGTTTTTTTGGTATGACCTTTGACCTTAGGCAGAACCCCATTTTGTAATAAGTTTCAGAGTCTCTGGACCAAACTCTGTGCCTCGGCTGTAGACTCAGTGAAATGATGTCATTAACTGTTGTCTCTCCCCCTCCTAGTATAAGGTTGTCGGCCCCAGAGGGAATGGAGAGGGTGTCGGCTCCCCAACTGACTCCACCCCCACTCAGGAGAACCCACCTTTCTGAATGCGCCCCACCTCCTCCTCCTTGCTGCCATCCTTATCAAGACCTCTGACTGTACCACTATCACTTCTCATCATGGAGCTAGAATTGACCTTTGACCCTCCCCCTCAGCAACCTCCCACTTTTGTGTAGTCCTGACCTTGTAACGGCAGCAGGACAAGTCCATAGGCTCTGCTGGTTCTGGTTCTTCTGCCTCTCTGTTCTGTTAGTCCAGACCCTCCTGGGACATCTTCAGGAAGTCACCTGACCAAAGGAAGACATGTTGGGTCTTCACAGCTGACCTGTCAGATTTTTGCTCCAAACATGAATCAATAGTGACGCTCCTGATGGAGGAGGAGATGGTCACCATGGGACCTCCTCCAGTTTCTACGTGTTAAACCGGCTGGGAGCACCAGGACAGACCTCAGAAACCCTGTGCAGACTTCCAATGTTTCACCTCAGAAACACCCCAAGCTGTAACGCCTGTATCCTCAATGATTTTTAACTGCTTTGCTAAATGTTGCCATAGATTTTATCTATAAACGCTTCTGACTCGGGATCCGGCTGTGAAGGACCAGCATGGCAGGATAAGGCTGAACCAGCTTCAGAACACTACAGGTCCAACTCACCTGGACAAACCGAGGACCCAAACACAGTCCAGGCTGGTTCTGTTGGACGAACTGGACTCACGTTTCCAACACTATTCTCATTATTAAGACAGGAAACGTTGTGGAACCACCTGAACTGTTTCTGGCTCCGGGTTTGGCTAATGTGAGTGAGACAATTGTTTAGAGTGAACTCTACCTGGTGAACGTGAACTTACTCACCTTAAACGTGTCACCTGTTGGGATTCAGCATCACACCAACCGTACCAGGCCAATCAGACACAGAGCTTTAAGACTAACTCACTAGTGCCACCTCACTGTCACACACAGCTTCACTATTAACAGGTTGTTTATGTCATTACTTTTGTTACTTTTCTCTCAAGAAGGTTCAGCATTTTTTCTTCTCTTATCCTATCAAAAATAAAATGATCAAACATTCATTATGACACAATTCAGAAACGTTTGTCCTGAATGTGCAGGAACATTTAACCACAAGAGATTTTCCTCAGGCTGAACGTTTCCCGCTGAGCGTTTCCAACTGAACGTTTCCAGCTGAGCGTTTCCAGCTGAGCGTTTCCTGCTGAGCGTTTCCTGCTGAGCGTTTCCTGCTGAGCGTTTCCAGCTGAGCGTTTCCAGCTGAGCGTTTCCTGCTGAGCGTTTCCTGCTGAGCGTTTCCAGCTGAGCGTTTCCAGCTGAGCGTTTTCAGCTGAACGTTTCCAGCTGAACGTTTCCTGCTGAGCGTTTCCAGCTGAACGTTTCCAGCTGAACGTTTCCAGCTGAACGTTTCCAGCTGAACGTTTCCAGCTGAACGTTTCCTGCTGAGCGTTTCCAGCTGAACGTTTCCAGCTGAACGTTTCCAGCTGAACGTTTCCAGCTGAACGTTTCCCGCTGAGCGTTTCCAGCTGAGCGTTTCCAACTGAACGTTTCCAACTGAACGTTTCCAACTGAGCGTTTCCAACTTAACGTTTCCCGCTGAACGTTTCCCGCTGAACGTTTCCAGCTGAACGTTTCCCGCTGAACGTTTCCAGCTGAGCGTTTCCCGCTGAACGTTTCCAGCTGAACGTTTCCAGCTGAACGTTTCCAGCTGAACGTTTCCCGCTGAGCGTTTCCAACTTAACGTTTCCCGCTGAGCGTTTCCAACTTAACGTTTCCCGCTGAACGTTTCCAACTTAACGTTTCCCGCTGAACGTTTCCAACTTAACGTTTCCCGCTGAACGTTTCCAGCTGAACGTTTCCCGCTGAACGTTTCCAGCTGAACGTTTCCAGCTGAGCGTTTCCCGCTGAACGTTTCCAGCTGAACGTTTCCAACTTAACGTTTCCCGCTGAGCGTTTCCCGCTGAACGTTTCCCGCTGAACGTTTCCAGCTGAACTTCTCTTTGTTTCATCCATCAGCCTCACAGACTGCAGCTAAACCAGCTTCATTAGAAATTTGCTTGCTGTGTTTCTAACCTGGTCATTAAGCTTTGTGTTCATCTTTTGTCCACACACCTGAATAACTACCGGTAAGTTCTTAAAAGATCAGCTCAACATGAAGACACTCCTGACTTCCTGTAAACCATGCTTCTAGGCGTTGAACTGTTTTCTTCTGGTTTTCTTTCTGTTGCTGGAGATGAACTTTAGGAGGATTTATGTATCTACAGACTTGATGCCATCAGTTAAATTTAAATATTTTGTTATCTGTTACAGAGTCTTTGAATGCTTTTTAATCTAAGGTTGTGATTTTGGCCAAAACAGAGCTAATTCAAGCTAACAGGAAACCATCATCTGACCTCTGTCCAGGCTTCCAGAAGAGAGGAGCATTTTTTTACACACAGTGGAGAAACATTCATTAGTTGATTTGTCAGGAAAGGATGACGTTTAGAAGCCAAATGATTTTGATGAACTTTTCCTGCAGAGCTGTTGTTTTTGTTTGTCAGAGAGATGCTTTTATTTTGGTGCCAATGGGATGTAGAATCCTCAGAACCTGGTTTGGGTCTGGGCTGAGCTGAATTAGATGAATAGGGCCATTTTGGGATAATTCACAATGAATTAAAGATGTTTGATTTTTGTTGTTTCTGTTTGATTATCAATAAAGCATTCCTTTAAATGAAAGCCTGGATCGCTTCTGGTTTAGGCTCCTTTTGTCAAACGCTTAACAAAGTTCCTCAAATCAGAAGCTAAACATCTTCAAGGAACCAATAACACTAAAAACCACACTTCTCAGTTGGAACTTCATGTCCCTTAACATCTACAGCCGTATACTTGCTGTGTTTTTATAGTTTTTACTGTAGAGCCTTTCTCATTTGTCCACCTTCAAAAAATAATTGATTGGACTGATCCAGCTGCTATGGCTTTACAACACATGGGGGTCTAGATTTGACATGGACGGAGGTGACGTGTCCTCACCTAGACCCAAGTCTAGACCCAAGTGTACCAAACTAGCACAGTATCCCCAACAATAATACTTGCAGCTCAGCAGACCAGGTGCTGTGCGCGGACTCTGCAGACGAACCTGTGTCCAGGGTAAGGAGGTCTGGGTTGACTGGCGCGAGCCCCTCGCAGCCTGCGCCGAGCCGCTTATGCCGATGGCACCTGCCCTGGGTCTGGAGGAGGACTGGCCATGGGGCAACTGCCCAATGATGGTAACTTGGGCCGATCCCAGGAACCAGGGCAGTTTGCTTTAATCTGCATGCCCTGTTTTGGTGAACACCCTGAGGGCCATTCAGTCCCTGTACCAGAGGAGTGAGTCTGGTCCTCATAGCCGGCAGTAAGTCGGACCTGTTCCCAGTGAGGGTTGGACTCCTCCAGGGCTGCCCTTTGTCTCCGGTCCTGTTCAGAACCTTTATGGACAGGATTTCTAGGAGCAGCCGTGGTGTGGAGGGTGTTGAGTTTGGTGACAGGAGAATCTCGTCTCTGCTTTTTGCGGATGATGTGGTCCTCCTAGCTTCATCAGGCTCTGACCTTCTGACCTTACTGGGGAGGTTCACAGCCGAGTGTGAAGCAGCTGGAAAGAGGATCAGCACCTCTGAGACCAGGGTTCTCAACCAGAAATGAGTGGCTTGTCAAGTCCGGGTCGGGAGAGAGGTCCTAACTCAAGTGGAGGAGTTTAGGTATCTCATAGTGAAAAAATATTTGGGGGGGTTGAAGTGCCAGTATATTTCACTTCAAGATTCAAATGTACACTTGGAAAAAATACAATTATTTAATTTCCTTCTTGAAACGAGCAATTTCACATGCTGTAAATAAACCAATTTAAAGTTAAGAAATCACTGTGTGTGACTGAGTGAGTGAATGGGATGTAGGATCCTGGTTCATACAACAACTATGCTCCTCTCTCTTTCTGTGTTCTCTCAATTACCTTTTTGTTGAAGTCATACCAGGATGAAAACATATATATATATATATATATATATATATATATATATATATATATATATATATATATATATATATATATATATATACTTTTATCTATAACTATATATGTTTATTCATTTATTAGTCACGTTTATCCAAAGCAACATAATTAAGAAACACCCTATAAGGCATGTTGTGATCTGTGGGGGGAAACTGGAGTACCTGGAAAAACCCACACATGCATAGGGAGAACATGCAACTCCACACAGAAAGGCCGAGGCTGGGATTTGAACTTATGACTGTCTTGATGCGACATTGCTAACCACTGTGCCACCATGCAGCCATATATATATATATATATATATATATATATATATATATATATATATATATATATATATATATATATATATATATATATATATATATATATATATATATATATATGTGTGTGTGTGTGTGTGTATACATGTGTATATATATACACATATATATGTATATATATGCGTGTATATATGTGTGTATATATATATATACGTACACGTGTATATACTGTATATATGTATATATATATATACACACATATATGTGTATATATATGCATGTATATATATGTATACATGTATATATATGTATTTATATATACATATACATCTATGTATAGATGTACATATATATATATACATACACATGTATATATATATTTATATACATGTGTGTTTGTTTATATGTATGTACATATGTGTGTGTGTGTGTGTGTGTGTGTGTATACATATATATGTGTGTGTATACTTTCTTTTTTTTTATCTTTGCTTAATCAGAGTGACTGTTTTATTCTTGCACTGAAAAGTTGCCCCTTAAAGTCGTTGTTAGGGTTTCTGCTTCAGGCTAAGCTCCGACTGCACTACAAAATGGCTGACTCACTATAAAGTGCTCCACATAGTGAACGAGTGGACATGTCCTCCCCTTGTCTCCGCCCCCTCCTCCCCTCGTATAAAATCGGTCCTCAGCCAAACTGGATTGAACCAGAACTAGAACCAGACTCCAGCGGACTTGGAGGGTCTCATTCACCCAGAACTTCTCCTCAGATGGGCCCTGTCGCCTAGCGTCTCCTCCCCGGACCGCCGACTCCGTTCACTCGGGTTCTGCTGAACATCCAGCGGCTGTGGCTGAGCTGAAGGTGAGGGTAGAACATGGATGTCGGTGAGGCTAGCTAACAATGCTAACTAGCCCAGCGGCTAACATTTAACGGCGTCAGTACCATAGATATATGTCATCAGTACCATAGATATATGTCATCAGTACCATAGATATATGTCATCAGGGCATCATAAGAGCGAATGTTTTACAAACTCTTGTATGTCACAGCTGGACTGCTGCTCAGAGAGCTGGTCTTGTGCTGCAGTGACACTTTAATGCTTTACAGACGTCCAGAATCTTCAGTGTCCTTTCAGCAGTAATGTCAACTGGATGCATATTACACTGTCCTGGCTAAAGGTGAAGGATAGATTTACAGTTTCTGTAATAAATTTAACTAGGAATATTATTTTAACTAAGTTGCCAGAAGTGCTCCATCAGAGGCTCTGTTTCAGCTCTGAAGAGCGTAATGATGCTACACGGCATGCGTCAGAGGGGAGGTTTACTCTACCCAAAGTCAAAACAAACAATGGGGGGGAAGCTTGTTATACAGAGCAATGATTGGTTGGAACACCTTGCCCAAAGACATTGTTGAAGCAAACGGTAAATATCAGTTTTAAGTTTTGTTAAAACAATGTTTGTTGATAGATACAGAAAATGTCCCCTGGATAGGATCACTCTAAAGATGGCTATTATCAATCAACTGTATTGTATTACTGTGATATGTTACCTCGTACTTATGTACTGTAAATACTGACTGCCTGGGTCTGGTGAATATTAGTGTGTGTGGGGGGGGGGGGGGGGGGGGGGGGGGCGAGGGTGCGTTATTTTATTTGGTTTGTACTTTTTAAAAATTATTATTACTGTTTTTTGTTGTTGTATCACTGTATATTTTTTGAGTTGTATCGACTCCAGGAATAGCTGTATAGATAGCAGCTAATGGAGTTCGAAATAAATGAGTAAAATAGATATATATCATCAGTACCATAGATATGTGTGTCATCAGTACCATAGATATATATCATCATTCATCACCATAGACAGATGTCAGGGTTCGGTTTGTTTGGGTTCTGGAGCAGCAGTCTGATCTTTAATCAGACACTTTAAGGAGTTTTAATGTCAGGGAATCGGTTTGTTTAAAAGCATATACATGTTGGTTAGTATGTAAACAATGGTCCGGATCCCGTCACCCGGACTGTAGGTCCCTGTGTTGACCCAGATCCAAACTAGATCCCTGTGTCGACCCAGATCCCGACTAGATCCCTGGGTTGTCCCAGATCCAGACTAGATCCCTGAGTTGTCCCAGATCCAGACTAGATCCCTGGGTTGACCCAGATCCAGACTAGATCCCTGGGTTGACCCAGATCCAGACTAGATCCCTGAGTTGACCCAGATCCAGACTAGATCCCTGGGTTGACCCAGATCCAGACTAGATCCCTGGGTTGACCCAGATCCAGACTAGATCCCTGTGTCGACCCAGATCCAAACTAGATCCCTGGGTTGACCCAGATCCAGACTAGGTCCCTGTGTCGTCCCAGATCCAGACTAGGTCCCAGTGTCGACCCAGATCCAGACTAGGTCCCTGTGTCGACCCAGATCCAGACTAGGTCCCTGTGTCGACCCAGATCCAGACTAGGTCCCTGTGTCGACCCAGATCCAGACTAGGTTCCTGTGTCGTCCCAGATCCAGACTAGGTCCCTGTGTCGTCCCAGATCCAGACTAGGTCCCTGTGTCGACCCAGATCCAGACTAGATCCTTGGGTTGTCCCAGATCCAGACTAGATCCCTGAGTTGTCCCAGATCCAGACTAGATCCCTGGGTTGACCCAGATCCAGACTAGATCCCTGGGTTGACCCAGATCCAAACTAGATCCTTGGGTTGTCCCAGATCCAGACTAGATCCCTGAGTTGTCCCAGATCCAGACTAGATCCCTGGGTTGACCCAGATCCAGACTAGATCCCTGTGTCGACCCAGATCCAGACTAGGTCCCTGTGTCGACCCAGATCCAGACTAGGTCCCTGTGTCGACCCAGATCCAGACTAGGTCCCTGTGTCGACCCAGATCCAGACTAGGTCCCTGTGTCGACCCAGATCCAGACTAGGTCCCAGTGTCGTCCCAGATCCAGACTAGGTCCCTGTGTCGTCCCAGATCCAGACTAGGTCCCTGTGTCGTCCCAGATCCAGACTAGGTCCCAGTGTCGACCCAGATCCAGACTAGGTCCCTGGGTTGACCCATGTCTGTAGGAATTCTGTTGGTTCTCAGGTTGTAAACAAACAGATGATGTAACAGCTGGTCTCTGAAGTACTGACCAGGACCAGGTTTAATGTGAGTAGAACGTCTCTATGTCCTGATCAGGGTCTGTAGTTCAGCTGGAATCAGTCACCCCTCATTAACCGGTCTCTCCTCCAGGACTCCACCCAGCTCATCTTAGTGACCAACAGGAGGATGGCAGCGATTCCAGCAGGCGGCTCTCTGGTGGCGACCACTGACTACTACCGTAGTGAGTCTGATACTACTACTACTACTACTACTACTACAACCCATGTTATGTGTATTATTTACCACTGACTACTACCGTAGTGAGTCTGATACTACTACTACTACTACACCCCATGTTATGTGTATTATTTACCACTGACTACTACCGTAGTGAGTCTGATACTACTACTACTACTACTACTACAACCCATGTTATGTGTATTATTTACCACTGACTACTACCGTAGTGAGTCTGATACTACTACTACTACTACTACTACTACTACTACTACAACCCATGTTATGTGTATTATTTACCACTGACTACTACCGTAGTGAGTCTGATACTACTACTACTACTACTACTACTACTACTACTACTACTACAACCCATGTTATGTGTATTATTTACCACTGACTACTACCGTAGTGAGTCTGATACTACTACTACTACTACTACTACTACAACCCATGTTATGTGTATTATTTACCACTGACTACTACCGTAGTGAGTCTGATACTACTACTACTACTACTACTACTACTACTACTACAACCCATGTTATGTGTATTATTTACCACTGACTACTACCGTAGTGAGTCTGATACTACTACTACTACTACTACTACTACAACCTATGTTATCTGTATTATTTACCACTGACTACTACCGTAGTGAGTCTGATACTACTACTACTACTACTACTACTACTACTACTACTACCACAACCCATGTTATGTGTATTATTTACCACTGACTACTACCGTAGTGAGTCTGATACTACTACTACTACTACTACTACAACCCATGTTATGTGTATTATTTACCACTGACTACTACCGTAGTGAGTCTGATACTACTACTACTACTACTACTACTACTACTACAACCCATGTTATGTGTATTATTTACCACTGACTACTACCGTAGTGAGTCTGATACTACTACTACTACTACTACTACTACCCATGTTATGTGTATTATTTACCACTGACTACTACCGTCGTGAGTCTGATACTACTACTACTACTACTACTACTACTACTACTACTACTACTACTACTACTACTACTACAACCCATGTTATGTGTATTATTTACCACTGACTACTACCGTAGTGAGTCTGATACTACTACTACTACTACTACTACTACTACTACTACTACTACAACCCATGTTATGTGTATTATTTACCACTGACTACTACCGTAGTGAGTCTGATACTACTACTACTACTACTACTACTACAAACCATGTTATGTGTATTATTTACCACTGACTACTACCGTAGTGAGTCTGATACTACTACTACTACTACTACTACTACTACTACTACTACAACCCATGTTATGTGTATTATTTACCACTGACTACTACCGTAGTGAGTCTGATACTACTACTACTACTACAACCCATGTTATGTGTATTATTTACCACTGACTACTACCGTAGTGAGTCTGATACTACTACTACTACTACTACTACAACCCATGTTATGTGTATTATTTACCACTGACTACTACCGTAGTGAGTCTGATACTACTACTACTACTACTACTACTACTACTACTACTACTACTACTACAACCCATGTTATGTGTATTATTTACCACTGACTACTACCGTAGTGAGTCTGATACTACTACTACTACTACTACTACTACAACCCATGTTATGTGTATTATTTACCACTGACTACTACCGTAGTGAGTCTGATACTACTACTACTACTACTACTACTACAACCCATGTTATGTGTATTATTTACCACTGACTACTACCGTAGTGAGTCTGATACTACTACTACTACTACTACTACCCATGTTATGTGTATTATTTACCACTGACTACTACCGTAGTGAGTCTGATACTACTACTACTACTACTACTACTACTACAACCCATGTTATGTGTATTATTTACCACTGACTACTACCGTAGTGAGTCTGATACTACTACTACTACTACAACCCATGTTATGTGTATTATTTACCACTGACTACTACCGTAGTGAGTCTGATACTACTACTACTACTACTACAACCCATGTTATGTGTATTATTTACCACTGACTACTACCGTAGTGAGTCTGATACTACTACTACTACTACTACTACTACTACTACAACCCATGTTATGTGTATTATTTACCACTGACTACTACCGTAGTGAGTCTGATACTACTACTACTACTACTACAACCCATGTTATGTGTATTATTTACCACTGACTACTACCGTAGTGAGTCTGATACTACTACTACTACTACTACTACTACTACTACTACTACTACTACTACAACCCATGTTATGTGTATTATTTACCACTGACTACTACCGTAGTGAGTCTGATACTACTACTACTACTACTACTACTACTACTACTACTACTACAACCCATGTTATGTGTATTATTTACCACTGACTACTACCGTAGTGAGTCTGATACTACTACTACTACTACTACTACTACTACTACTACTACTACTACTACAACCCATGTTATGTGTATTATTTACCACTGACTACTACCGTAGTGAGTATGATACTACTACTACTACTACTACTACAACCCATGTTATGTGTATTATTTACCACTGACTACTACCGTAGTGAGTCTGATACTACTACTACTACTACTACTACTACTACAACCCATGTTATGTGTATTATTTACCACTGACTACTACCGTAGTGATACTACTACTACTACTACTACTACTACTACTACTACTACTACAACCCATGTTATGTGTATTATTTACCACTGACTACTACCGTAGTGAGTCTGATACTACTACTACTACTACCACTACAACCCATGTTATGTGTATTATTTACCACTGACTACTACCGTAGTGAGTCTGATACTACTACTACTACTACTACTACTACTACTACTACTACTACCCATATTATGAGTATTATTTACCACTGACTACTACCGTAGTGATACTACTACTACTACTACTACTACTACTACTACTACTACTACAACCCATGTTATGTGTATTATTTACCACTGACTACTACCGTAGTGAGTCTGATACTACTACTACTACTACTACTACTACTACCACAACCCATGTTATGTGTATTATTTACCACTGACTACTACCGTAGTGAGTATGATACTACTACTACTACTACAACCCATGTTATGTGTATTATTTACCACTGACTACTACCGTAGTGAGTCTGATACTACTACTACTACTACTACTACAACCCATGTTATGTGTATTATTTACCACTGACTACTACCGTAGTGAGTCTGATACTACTACTACTACTACTACTACTACTACTACTACAACCCATGTTATGTGTATTATTTACCACTGACTACTACCGTAGTGAGTCTGATACTACTACTACTACTACTACTACAACCCATGTTATGTGTATTATTTACCACTGACTACTACCGTAGTGAGTCTGATACTACTACTACTACTACTACAACCCATGTTATGTGTATTATTTACCACTGACTACTACCGTAGTGAGTCTGATACTACTACTACTACTACAACCCATGTTATGTGTATTATTTACCACTGACTACTACCGTAGTGAGTCTGATACTACTACTACTACTACTACTACTACTACTACTACAACCCATGTTATGTGTATTATTTACCACTGACTACTACCGTAGTGAGTCTGATACTACTACTACTACTACTACTACTACAACCCATGTTATGTGTATTATTTACCACTGACTACTACCGTAGTGAGTCTGATACTACTACTACTACTACTACTACTACTACTACTACAACCCATGTTATGTGTATTATTTACCACTGACTACTACCGTAGTGAGTCTGATACTACTACTACTACTACAACCCATGTTATGTGTATTATTTACCACTGACTACTACCGTAGTGAGTCTGATACTACTACTACTACTACTACTACTACTACTCATGTTATGTGTATTATTTACCACTGACTACTACCGTAGTGAGTCTGATACTACTACTACTACTACTACTACTACTACTACAACCCATGTTATGTGTATTATTTACCACTGACTACTACCGTAGTGATACTACTACTACTACTACTACTACTACTACTACTACTACTACAACCCATGTTATGTGTATTATTTACCACTGACTACTACCGTAGTGAGTCTGATACTACTACTACTACTACTACTACTACAACCCATGTTATGTGTATTATTTACCACTGACTACTACCGTAGTGAGTCTGATACTACTACTACTACTACTACTACTACTACTACAACCCATGTTATGTGTATTATTTACCACTGACTACTACCGTAGTGAGTCTGATACTACTACTACTACTACTACTACTACTACTACAACCCATGTTATGTGTATTATTTACCACTGACTACTACCGTAGAGAGTCTGATACTACTACTACTACTACAACCCATGTTATGTGTATTATTTACCACTGACTACTACCGTAGTGAGTCTGATACTACTACTACTACTACTACTACTACAACCCATGTTATGTGTATTATTTACCACTGACTACTACCGTACTGAGACTAATACTACTACTACTACTACTACTACTACTACTACTACAACCCATGTTATGTGTATTATTTACCACTGACTACTACCGTAGTGAGTCTGATACTACTACTACTACTACTACTACTACAACCCATGTTATGTGTATTATTTACCACTGACTACTACCGTAGTGAGTCTGATACTACTACTACTACTACTACAACCCATGTTATGTGTATTATTTACCACTGACTACTACCGTAGTGAGTCTGATACTACTACTACTACTACTACTACTACTACTACAACCCATGTTATGTGTATTATTTACCACTGACTACTACCGTAGAGAGTCTGATACTACTACTACTACTACTACTACTACTACTACTACTACTACTACTACTACCCATGTTATGTGTATTATTTACCACTGACTACTACCGTAGTCACACTGATACTACTACTACTACTACTACTACTACTACAACCCATGTTATGTGTATTATTTACCACTGACTACTACCGTAGTGAGTCTGATACTACTACTACTACTACAACCCATGTTATGTGTATTATTTACCACTGACTACTACCGTAGTGAGTCTGATACTACTACTACTACTACTACTACTACTACTACTACTACTACAACCCATGTTATGTGTATTATTTACCACTGACTACTACCGTAGTGAGTCTGATACTACTACTACTACTACTACAACCCATGTTATGTGTATTATTTACCACTGACTACTACCGTAGTGAGTCTGATACTACTACTACTACTACTACTACTACTACAACCCATGTTATGTGTATTATTTACCACTGACTACTACCGTAGTGAGTCTGATACTACTACTACTACTACTACTACAACCCATGTTATGTGTATTATTTACCACTGACTACTACCGTAGTGAGTCTGATACTACTACTACTACAACCCATGTTATGTGTATTATTTACCACTGACTACTACCGTAGTGAGTCTGATACTACTACTACTACTACTACAAACCATGTTATGTGTATTATTTACCACTGACTACTACCGTAGTGAGTCTGATACTACTACTACTACTACTACTACTACTACTACTACAACCCATGTTATGTGTATTATTTACCACTGACTACTACCGTAGTGAGTCTGATACTACTACTACTACTACTACTACTACTACACCCCATGTTATGTGTATTATTTACCACTGACTACTACCGTAGTGAGTCTGATACTACTACTACTACTACAACCCATGTTATGTGTATT
>SSNR01000460.1:359307-363431 GCA_006937965.1 Callopanchax toddi
ACAGGATCATATATATATATATATATATATATATATATATATATATATATATAGATAGATAGATAGATAGATAGATAGATAGATATCTCACTAGATGTCTCACCCGCGCTGTTCATCAATGGAGCCTGACATCCCTACGCCGGCGGCCATCTTAGTTCGTACAGTTACCCCCTTTCATAACACAGGTGTCAATGGAGCATGTACTAATAAAAACCTCTAACTCGATCAACTTTTAACTGATTTTCAAACGGTTTGCATTTTTATAAACGTCAGAGAATTGGCTGTGAATATCTATCACAATATAACGATAATGGTTGGTAAATTCATAAATTGTAAAAGTATCAAATCTCAAGTCTATACATAATAATGTTTGTAAGAAAGTAACCCGTTTGTAAATCCGTTCATCTTTCATTGAGTTCAGAGTGTTTTTAGTTCAGCTGATGCTAACCTTCCATCTGCTGCCATAGAGAGCAGAACGTCAGCTGTACGAAGCAAGATGGCCGCCGTGTGGGGACGCTGTAGAGTCCCACATAGGGCATCTAGTGATATATATGATATCTATGGTCAGGATGAACTGGGACTTCCTAGTTATGATGTCACCCCTGTGACCTGGACCCAGATAGGTGGAAGAAGGCGAGTTAACGGTGATCTAATGTGTAAAACTAGATTACAGTAACCCTAGATTCTAACTTTATAAAGAGATGAAGCTGCAGCCTGACCTGACCTCCTGTCCCCGAGGCGACTTCCTGTACCCTAAACTGACTTCCTGTCCCACCCTGCAGGGCGCATCGGCTCTACGTCCAGCAGCAGCTCTTGTGGCAGTTCGGAGTACAGTGGGGAGGTCATTCCTCATCACCCAGGTGAGTGTTCAGGAGCCTTACTCACCTGTAGGAGGAGGAAACATCCTCACCTTCTCAAATGTAACAAAACCCAACAAACTGAGCCTCTTCAATCCGTGGTTCTCAAGTGGGACCCACACGTTCTAACAGAACGTTCTGAACCTCCTGATGATGATCTGTCGTCTCCCCAGGTCTCCCCAAGCAGGACTCTGGCCACTGGTGGTCCAGTTTCTTCTTTGGGAAGCAGCCAGGAATGACCCCAGTGACCGAGGAGGCCCAGCAGAAGTAAGTTTACCTACAGGACGTCACTTAGTGGGCGGAGTTTCTAGTGACGGCAAGTCACCTGACCAGAGACGCTGCTGTGGATCGGTGACTAATTAGCAGCATATTTTCTAGGGATGAACTGAAATGAAAATTCTTGGCCGAAATCCAAAAAACTGAAAGAAATGATGGTGTCAGTGATTAGAAGCACAGCGAGCTGACCGGACTAAATAAATCTACAGAACGATGAGAACTGAGGAGGGAAAGTCCCGTCTGAAGGCGTGACAGCAGCAGGGAGGGGTGAAGTTACAGCAGCTCTGATAGTTCAGTGTGACATCAGTAGTCCTGGTCCACTGTGGTCAGTGTGCGACGCGGCTCCGGGGATGTCCAGCTGTGACATCATCATGACTATTATAAAATTAGTTTGTTTGTTTCATGTTTGTTCTTAAAGTTTGGTTTTTAAGAAGCGTTTGAGTTGAAGGCAGTGGAGGCTGGTGACTTTTCCTTTGGTGGGGCGCATTGGGCTCTGTGGAGCCTCAGAGCGGTGGTCAGCTGGGAATGCCTGGTTCTCCAGGTGGAGGTGGGGTCTCAGCCCCGCCCCCTCTGGTTCTCCAGGTGGAGGTGGGGTCTCAGCCCCGCCCCCTCTGGTTCTCCAGGTGGAGGTGGGGTCTCAGCCCCGCCTCCTCTGGTCGCCACTGTGCCTGTTGACCTGCTGCTGCCAGTGCAGAGGGCTCCTCTGATGGCGTTTCCTTAGAACCTGCTCATCTGGACTCAGCCCAATGCCCTCTCTCTCTCTCTCTCTCTCTCTCTCTCTACCTGTCTGTCTGTCTCTCTCTCTCTCTACCTGTCTGTCTGTCTCTCTCTCTCTCTCTACCTGTCTGTCTGTCTCTCTCTCTCTACCTGTCTGTCTGTCTCTCTCTCTACCTGTCTGTCTGTCTCTCTCTCTACCTGTCTGTCTGTCTCTCTCTCTCTCTCTCTCTCTCTCTCTCTCTCTCTCTCTCTCTCTCTCTCTCTCTCTCTCTCTCTCTCTCCCTCTCTCTCTCTCTCTCTCTCTCTCTCTCTACCTGTCTGTCTGTCTCTCTCTCTCTCTCTACCTGTCTGTCTGTCTCTCTCTCTCTCTCACCTGTCTGTCTGTCTGTCTCTCTCTCTCTCTCTCTCTCTACCTGTCTGTCTGTCTGTCTGTCTCTCTCTCTCTCTCTCTCTCTCTACCTGTCTGTCTCTCTCTCTCTCTCTCTCTACCCTGTCTGTGTGTGTCTCTCTCTCTCTACCTGTCTGTCTCTCTCTCTCTCTCTCTCTACCTCTCTCTACCTGTCTGTCTGTCTGTCTGTCTCTCTCTCTCTCTCTCTCTCTCTACCTGTCTGTCTGTCTCTCTCTCTCTCTCTCTCTCTCTCTACCTGTCTGTCTCTCTCTCTCTCTCTCTCTACCTGTCTGTCTTGTCTCTCTCTCTCTACCTGTCTGTCTCTCTCTCTCTCTCTCTCTACCTGTCTGTCTGTCTGTCTCTCTCTCTCTCTCTCTCTCTACCTCTCTGTCTGTCTCTCTCTCTCTCTCTCTCCCTACCTCTCTGTCTCTCTCTCTCTCTCTCTCTCTCTACCTGTCTGTGTGTCTCTCTCTCTCTCTACCTGTCTGTCTCTCTCTCTCTCTCTCTCTACCTGTCTGTCTGTCTGTCTCTCTCTCTCTCTCTCTCTACCTGTCTGTCTGTCTGTCTCTCTCTCTCTCTCTCTCTCTACCTGTCTGTCTGTCTGTCTGTCTCTCTCTCTCTCTCTCTCTCTCTCTCTGTCTCTCTCTCTCTCTCTCTCTCTCTCTCTCTCTCTCTCTCTCTGTCTCTCTCTCTCTCTCTCTCTCTCTCTCTCTCTCTCTCTCTCTCTCTCTCTCTCTCTCTCTCTCTCTCTCTCTCTCTACCTGTCTGTCTGTCTCTCTCTCTCTCTCTACCTGTCTGTCTGTCTCTCTCTCTCTCTACCTGTCTGTCTGTCTCTCTCTCTCTCTCTACCTGTCTGTCTGTCTCTCTCTCTCTCTCTCTCTCTCTCTGTCTGTCTGTCTGTCTCTCTCTCTCTCTCTCTCTCTACCTGTCTGTCTCTCTCTCTCTCTCTCTCTCTACCTGTCTGTGTGTGTCTCTCTCTCTCTACCTGTCTGTGTGTCTCTCTCTCTCTACCTGTCTCTCTCTCTCTCTCTCTCTCTCTACCTGTCTGTGTGTGTCTCTCTCTCTCTACCTGTCTGTCTCTCTCTCTCTCTCTCTCTACCTGTCTGTGTGTGTCTCTCTCTCTCTACCTGTCTGGTGTCCCCTGGTGTGGGACTGATTTGAAGGTTTTTTGGAAGCTTAACTTCTTAAAAACTTTTTCTTTCCCGACTCAGTGTATTAGTTATCATTAATGTTGTGAGTGATTGTGTATTGTTAGACATTGTTTAGTTTGAGTGGGCTTTTATCGTGTTTTTCTCTGGCGGGGACGCCGTCCCTGTCTCTGAGACACGGTGTGAGAGTGGAGCCACCGCCCTCCACCTCGGTGGAGCAGGTGTTGTTAGAGGTCGGAGCCCAGGTGGGACATGGGAACATCTTGTTCGCCTCGCGTATGAATAAAGGAGTTGTGGTGTTTGTTAAACAGCAGGATCAGGTGGGACTACTCGTAGGAAGCGGGATTCAGGTCAACGGTGAGTTGTTACACGTTTCCCCGTTAGCGTTACCGTCGACCCGGATCACCGTGTCGGGAGTTCCTCCCTTTGTTCCAAACGCCGTGTTGGAGCAGGAGCTCAGGCGGTTTGGAAGGATGGCGAGTGGATTCCGTGCGGTGAGTCTGGGCTGTAGGGACAGCAGACTGAAGCATGTCCAGTCTCTGAGGAGACAGGTGTTCATGTACCTGGACTGTCCCTCACAGACGCTGGATGTCTCGTTCCGGGTTAAACATGAGGAGGGGTACTACATGGTGTACGCCAGCTCTGGCGTGATGAAGTGTTTTGAGTGTGGAGATGTGGGTCACAAGCGGATCGCTTGTCCCCACCGGCAGAACGTGGCGGAACCAGCGGCTGAACCGG
>SSNR01000460.1:370283-386612 GCA_006937965.1 Callopanchax toddi
TTTAATGTACCCTCCTTTGTTTTTGGTCACAAATACAGCGTCAAAAAGAAACGAGTATCACTGTTAATCAATTTTCTTTTTGCTAACGCGAAACTGGCAATCTGGAAAACCAGGAAAAACCAGATGCTGGGACAGAGCTGGACTGATGTGGAGAGGAGCCTGAAGGGCCTGGTGGAGGCCCGTCTAAAAGTGGAACACGCTTTTTATAAACTCACTTCCAATCTGGAGACTTTTAAAAATCTGTGGGGGATCAGGCAGGTCCTGGTCTCAGTGGAGGGAGACGGATCCCTCAGGGTTCACTTTAAACCCTGACAAAGAACATTTTAACATTTTAGGAGAAGACTGACGCGTGATTATTGTATATTTTTATTGAAGTGTTGTTAAAATAAATATTTTTGAAAGTCAAAGTCTCTACCTGTCTGTCTGTCTCTCTCTCTCTACCTGTCTGTCTCTCTCTCTCTACCTGTCTGTCTGTTTGTCTGTGCTCTTTATGGGAGGGGGGGACGTGGTCTATGTGGGGTCATTTTAACTTGTAAAGCACCTTGGGTTATCATTTTTATTTGTACAAAAGGCGCTTTATAAATCAAGTTTATTATTATTATTTTTGCAAGTCGATTTTCAGATGAGTAAAAATCCCATCTCCCCACTAGAGCAGAGAATGAAACAAAATATTCTCATCTGACTGAACATTTTACTGGTAAAATCCCTCCCACCAGTTCTCTAACGATGTGGAGCTGTTGGGTCTAATTCTACACATCTGATGATTGGTGTCTGTCCAGGGGCTTGGGGGCTGTAAGCGTGTCACTCAGAGCTTCGTAGCGCTCTGCAGTGGGAGGAGCTAATTGAAAGGAACCACTCAGATCACAGGCTGGGCGGACGGCTCGTTGTGGTCAGCAGCGATGGTGAAATAAGTCCACACACAGACCACTGGCTCTCATCTCTTCTTGCGTGCTGGCTCGCCACATCATGTTTCGGCTGTTGTTTTGGAGATTTAGGCGTTTTTGTCCGAAAACCAAAAATGCACTTTTGGGTCTTTTTGGGCCAAAACTTTTCGATGGCTGAGTTTTTGGTGCACCCCTGAATGTATGAAATGAAATGTGAGCTGCGTCTGGTTTTAGAGGTTTATGGCCTGGCTGGAGGTTCTAATGTTAAACCAGGCTCTTCTGGATGTGGTCTGGGGGCGTGTCCTGATGTAAGCGCCGTTTGTCTCCTCCAGGGCGGGGCTCTCGGCTGCAGTGACCAATGGACAGATCACCTGCATTGCGAAGGAGATGGTGATGCAGAGACAGGTGAGCGAGGGCAGCGATGCAGGAAGCCACACCTCCTCGTGATCCATGGGTCCGCGCTGCGCCTCGGGGAGGACTGAACCAACGACCGACGCTAGGCGACGGAGATGAACCATTTGTATTCGTATTTGTTCTTAAATGTCTCTAAAGGAGAAACAAGCTCTTTGACTGTAATGTTGTTTTTTAACACGTTCATACATTCTTGTTAAACATTTTGTCACCTTGTGATTGAATAAAGTCGACTCTTAGAGTTAAAACCTTTTCTCTCCTTATTTCATCTTCAGGCTGGAACCTCTCCTGGTTTGATGGATGGTCTATTGACCCTTTACACGTGACATCACACCTCTCACCGGGTCGGCCCCTCAGCCATTTCAGATGGCAAATAGACCGTTACACACGTAGAAACTCCTGGGGAGCTGGTCAAAACAAGCCCGTTTGTAGATTTTAGTTGATTTTACAGTTTAATGGTAACAGTCAGCTGCACTAACACACACAGGTGTAAACTCAACCTTTTGTCATTTTTTTTAAACTTTGATGGAGACTGAAAACGGAGATGAGCCAGCCATACGGACTAGCAGCAAACTCGTTTTACTTTCTTGGTAACAGAATGTGGTTTTAGTCTAGGGTTAGGGTTAGGTTTGAAGTGAGCATAGAGCTCCACAGCGACATCTGGTGGTGGGGCTTGGCCTTAGAGACTCCAGGTCCACTCCAGTCAGGCTCCTTCAGCTCTTTGGGGAAGGAGCAGCTCTGTCGTACCTGTGTGACGGGTCTGAATCAGTGTGTTAGATTCAGACTGGACCCCCTACAGCAGGGCTGGGTCGGGGTGGTGATTGAGGCGCTGCGTGTACGAGAGCTCCTTAGCTGCATCCGGGGTCAGGAAGTGCAGATTAGAACGAGCCTCTCAGATCTGGACCGGCCCACTCAGTACTGAGTACTGCTCCTGTGAGACGACAGTATTCTGATTCTAGAGGCTCCACCCACTGAGTGATGTCACTTTAGATAGTGAACTGACCCACACATCCCTTAGAGACAGAACGAGTCCAGCTCATTCAGCCTGATGATGGTTACCATGGTAACAGTCCCAGGTTGGGATGCTGATGTTTCCTGGATGAGACCCTGATCCTGGAGACATACTTCTGTTTTTTTTTTATAACAATCAGTTTTTCTTCCTGCTCAGGTCCTTCAGGCACCTCCAGGGAGCCCCACACATAACAGAAGCATCACTGGATTTCAAAATAAAAGTCCATTTTATTTTTGATCTGTGGTGTTTGATCAGACAGAAGTACAAACACTTTGGTTTCTCTCATGCATAAAACTCATTCTCCAGCAGAAACATCATTATTACCTGTGCAGGAACCCACCTGGTCTTCATCGATCTGGTCTGCAGGGCTCAGGTAGGGGTCGGGGTCTTTAGGGTTCAAGTCTTTAGGGTTTAAGTCTTTAGGGTTGTGATCTGTAAGATTCAGGGTTCAGGTCTTTAGGTTGTAGTTTTTAGGGTTCAGGTCATCAGGGTTGGGTCTGTAGGGTTCAGGTCTTTAGGGTTCTAAAGTCCTCGAGTCCAGTCTGCTGTAAACAAAGGCACAATGGTTAGAACTGGACCTGTGGTCCAGGTAGGAAGCTCAAGACCTGTTTAAGTGCCGTTTGGTCTCCATCACAAATAAAAACAATACTGACTCACATCTGGGACCACAACTAAACTAGACACCAGTTCTGGAATGATTCTGAACTGATTACGGACTGTTTCCAGACTTTGTTCTAGACTGGTTCCATAGTGGATCCAGACTGGTTCTAGAGTGGATCCATAGTGGATCCAGACTGGTTCTAGACTGGTTCCAGAGTGGATCCAGACTGGTTCTAGACTGGTTCCAGAGTGGATCCAGACTGGTTCTAGACTGGTTCCAGAGTGGATCCAGACTGGTTCTAGAGTGGATCCATAGTGGATCCAGACTGGTTCTAGACTGGTTCCAGAGTGGATCCAGACTGGTTCTAGACTGGTTCCAGAGTGGATCCAGACTGGTTCTAGAGTAAATCCATAGTGGATCCAGACTGGTTCTAGAGTGGTTCCATAGTGGATCCAGACTGGTTCTAGAGTAAATCCATAGTGGATCCAGACTGGTTCTAGAGTGGTTCCATAGTGGATCCAGACTGGTTCTAGACTGGTTCTAGACTGGTTCCATAGTGGATCCAGACTGGTTCTAGACTGGTTCCAGAGTGGATCCAGACTGGTTCTAGACTGGTTCTAGACTGGTTCCAGAGTGGATCCAGACTGGTTCTAGAGTGGTTCCATAGTGGATCCAGACTGGTTCCATAGTGGATCCAGACTGGTTCTAGAGTGGATCCATAGTGGATCCAGACTGGTTCCATAGTGGATCCAGACTGGTTCCATAGTGGATCCAGACTGGTTCTAGACTGGTTCCAGAGTGGATCCAGACTGGTTCTAGAGTGGATCCAGACTGGTTCTAGAGTGGTTCCATAGTGGATCCATAGTGGATCCAGACTGGTTCTAGAGTGGTTCCAGAGTGGATCCAGACTGGTTCTAGAGTGGTTCCATAGTGGATCCAGACTGGTTCCAGAGTGGATCCAGACTGGTTCTAGAGTGGATCCAGACTGGTTCTAGACTGGTTCCATTGTGGATCCAGACTGGTTCTAGAGTGGATCCAGACTGGTTCTAGACTGGTTCCATAGTGGATCCAGACTGGTTCTAGAGTGGTTCCATAGTGGATCCAGACTGGTTCTAGACTGGTTCCATTGTGGATCCAGACTGGTTCTAGACTGGTTCCATTGTGGATCCAGACTGGTTCTAGAGTGGATCCAGACTGGTTCTAGACTGGTTCCATAGTGGATCCAGACTGGTTCTAGAGTGGTTCCATAGTGGATCCAGACTGGTTCTAGACTGGTTCCATTGTGGATCCAGACTGGTTCTAGAGTGGTTCCATAGTGGATCCAGAGTGGATCCAGACTGGTTCCATAGTGGATCCAGACTGGTTCTAGAGTGGATCCATAGTGGATCCAGACTGGTTCTAGAGTGGATCCAGACTGGTTCTAGAGTGGTTCCATAGTGGATCCAGACTGGTTCTAGAGTGGATCCAGACTGGTTCTAGAGTGGTTCCATAGTGGATCCAGACTGGTTCTAGAGTGGTTCCATAGTGGATCCAGACTGGTTCTAGAGTGGATCCAGACTGGTTCTAGAGTGGTTCCATAGAGGATCCAGACTGGTTCTAGAGTGGTTCCATAGTGGATCCAGACTGGTTCTTTAGAGGTTTTCAGGTCCGTGTAGTTGAACTGAACACAGAACCAAATGAGTTTTTAATTATTGCACAAATACCAGCCACCCCTCCCCCACTGTCCAGGACCCTGAAGCCCAGAGTCCTGGACTCTATCTGGACATGTTCAGTCTTTTCTGATCCAGACTCTCATGGTTCCATGTTCCTCAGCTCGTAGTTCCTGGTGGATCTGGGGCTGTCGTGGAGTTGGACTCCTGTCCTTTTTGTTTATGAAGTTTTAAATCATCAACAGGAGTCTTTCTAGACTTCTATGGTCTTGAAGTATATTTTGGCATAAATAGCATCCAGCTGGCTCTGTAGGGCATGGAACGAAGGTCTTTTGGAGGGTTCAGCGGCCCAGCAGTCCAACATGATCTTGTAAATATTCTGAGGACAGCGACTTGGACACGGCAGACGAAATCCTGCAGACAAAATGTCCATCACCTCCTTATTGCTTTTTCCTGAAAGTGAAAGATAAAAAGGATTAAGAACCTGGACCGGTTTAGAGATCTAGTTCGACTCTAGACTTCTGGACTAAACCTAAACTATGGAGTTCATTTAAAGTCCATATGTGTAGTGATCCAGAAGGATCCACCAGGGTCAAAGGTCAAATCACTGGATCAGAAGTCATCTCGGTTCTCGTCTCAGACGGAGAACACAGAACCAGAAACAAGTGTTTTATTTCTAAACGTCCCCCCGTCATGTCCATGTCTCTCAGAGGACATGTCCCCATAGCATCCATGTGTCTCAGAGGCCATGTCCCCATAGCGTCCATGTGTCTGAGAGGCCATGTCCCCATAGAGTCCATGTGTCTCAGAGGCCATGTCCCTATAGCGTCCATGTGTCTCAGAGGCCATGTCCCCATAGCGTCCATGTGTCTCAGAGGACATGTCCCCATAGCGTCCATGTGTCTCAGAGGACATGTCCCCATCATGTTCATGTGTCTCAGAGGACATGTCCCCATAGCGTCCATGTGTCTCAGAGGACATGTCCCCATCATGTTCATGTGTCTCAGAGGACATGTCCCCATAGCGTCCGCGTGTCTCAGAGGACATGTCCCCATAGCGTCCACGTGTCTCAGAGGACATGTCCCTATAGCGTCCATGTGTCTCAGAGGACATGTCCCCATCATGTTCATGTGTCTCAGAGGACATGTCCCCATAGCGTCCATGTGTCTCAGAGGAAGAGGAGTATGAGCCAGGAGGCCAGCCGGTGTGCATCCCCCTTTGGGGGAGCTGCGTTTGAGGAGCCGGCCAGGACGCAGTCGCTCCCTCTGAAACGTTGGTCCAGTAGAAGAGCTGCCGAGGTCGGAGTCCAGACATGAGAGGTGGACAAACGTGTATTGTGGATGACACCTGTAATCATAAGTAACGTCCACCTGTGCAAAATCCAGCAACAGTCCAGAAATGAAGTGGGCGCGCTGCAGGGGGCGCTGTAGGGCGAACTGTAGGGGGCGCTGTAGGGGGCGCTTTAGGGCGCGCTGTAGGGCGAGCTGTAGGGCGAGCTGTAGGGGGCGCTGTAGGGCGAGCTGTAGGGCGAGCTGTAGGGTGAGCTGTAGGGCGAGCTGTAGGGGGCGCTGTAGGGCGAGCTGCAGGGGGCGCTGTAGGGTGAGCTGTAGGGCGAGCTGTAGGGGGCGCTGTAGGGTGAGCTGTAGGGCGAGCTGTAGGGCGAGCTGCAGGGCGAGCTGTAGGGGGCTGTAGGGGGCGCTGTAGGGCGAGCTGTAGGGCGCGCTGCAGGGCGCGCTGTAGGGCGCGCTGCAGGGCGAGCTGTAGGGCGAGCTGTAGGGGGCGCTGTAGGGTGAGCTGTAGGGGGCGCTGTAGGGCGAGCTGTAGGGGGCGAGCTGTAGGGCGAGCTGTAGGGGGCGAGCTGTAGGGCGCGCTGGTAGGGGGCGCTGTAGGGCGAGCTGTAGGGGGCGAGCTGTAGGGGGCGCTGTAGGGCGAGCTGTAGGGGGCGCTGTAGGGCGCGCTGCAGGGCGAGCTGCAGGGCGCGCTGCAGGGCGAGCTGTAGGGCGAGCTGTAGGGCGAGCTGTAGGGCGAGCTGTAGGGCGAGCTGTAGGGCGAGCTGTAGGGCGAGCTGTAGGGGGCGCTGTAGGGCGAGCTGTAGGGGGCGCTGTAGGGCGAGCTGTAGGGGGCGCTGTAGGGTGAGCTGTAGGGCGAGCTGTAGGGGGCGCTGTAGGGTGAGCTGTAGGGCGAGCTGTAGGGGGCGCTGTAGGGCGAGCTGTAGGGCGAGCTGCAGGGGGCGCTGTAGGGTGAGCTGTAGGGCGAGCTGCAGGGGGCGCTGTAGGGTGAGCTGTAGGGCGAGCTGTAGGGGGCGCTGTAGGGTGAGCTGTAGGGCGAGCTGTAGGGCGAGCTGTAGGGCGAGCTGTAGGGCGAGCTGTAGGGGGCGCTGCAGGGCGAGCTGTAGGGCGAGCTGTAGGGCGAGCTGTAGGGGGCGCTGTAGGGCGCGCTGTAGGGCGCGCTGTAGGGCGAGCTGTAGGGGGAGCTGTAGGGGGCGCTGTAGGGTGAGCTGTAGGGCGAGCTGTAGGGGGAGCTGTAGGGCGAGCTGTAGGGCGAGCTGTAGGGGGCGCTGCAGGGCGAGCTGTAGGGCGAGCTGCAGGGCGAGCTGTAGGGGGCGCTGTAGGGCGAGCTGCAGGGCGAGCTGTAGGGCGAGCTGTAGGGCGAGCTGTAGGGCGAGCTGTAGGGCGAGCTGTAGGGCGAGCTGTAGGGCGAGCTGCAGGGTGAGCTGTAGGGCGAGCTGCAGGGTGAGCTGTAGGGCGAGCTGTAGGGCGAGCTGTAGGGCGAGCTGTAGGGCGAGCTGTAGGGCGAGCTGTAGGGCGAGCTGTAGGGCGAGCTGTAGGGCGAGCTGTAGGGCGAGCTGTAGGGCGAGCTGTAGGGTGAGCTGTAGGGCGAGCTGTAGGGGGCGCTGTAGGGCGCGCTGCAGGGCGAGCTGTAGGGCGCGCTGTAGGGCGCGCTGCAGGGCGAGCAGGCGTGGGAACTTGGATGCTCGTGTGTCCCTTTGTCTTGCAGCTTCCTGGATCGTCGGGGGGCGTCACGCATCGGAGGAGCGGGCAGTGCAGGGGCGGACTTCCCCTCTATCGGATCGGGGGAAGGCTCGGGCCGATCACCCCCCTGAGTTTTTAGGTCATTCTATTTGACCTAGTTTTATTTCGCTTTTATCTGGCTCTATTTTATTGGGGCGCAGGGACAAGAAAATAAACTCATGTTAATTTGAATTTGATCTTTGTGTATCTGTGCATGGGCTCCTGGTTCAAGGCCCTCGGGTCTTGGTCAAGACCATTTGATGCCCAGCTACATTAACTAGAAAATTAGAAAGTGGATTATAAAGTGAATTATAATTCACTTTATAATCCAAAAAATACAACAATTATTATCATTTAAAGGATTGAAGTCCTTTAGATGACGGACTGATCAGGAGCAGAACTACAGCGGTTTGACAGCCTGATGCAGAAGGAAGCTGATTCATTTGTATTGTAGGGTCCAGCCGTTTTCAGGAAGTGGATCAAGACAGGACACTCATTATTCAGTGGGTTTTTGATCTGATGATAAAGTTCAATATAGACTTTTAATAAACTGATGGAGATGGAGAGGAAACATTAACCCTGGTGGACAGAAAAATTCAGAATGATGGATGATCGTAGGTCTAGTAAATTCAGAAAGGTATGCCATACCTTCATAAGGCATTTTTCCACGTGACATCATCTCAAACAGCAGCACCCCAAACGACCAGACGTCTGACTTGACAGAGAAGCGCTGGTGGAGCGCAGCCTCAGGAGCGGTCCAGCGGATCGGGATCTTAGTGTTCCGACTGGCGGTGTAAACGTGGTCCTGGAGACACAAAGGTCCACGTTCTCACTTTAGAAGGAAATCTAGACTACAAGTTCAAAAACACTTCAAAACATCAGGACGTCCACTGCTGAACGACAGAACATCTGGATGAAAATGAAGAATGAGATTTGATTGGTACAGTAATATAGCCTAGTGAGGTAGACCGTCAGATCTGCTCTGCAGACTCTGTCTCTCCACACCTATAGTCTGCCCAACAATAACACCTTCATTAGTTAAGCTAAGGTTTGTCTTAAATCTAAAACTTGACAATGTGAACTAATGGGGGACTCATTTCCAGTCTTGCTTGTTGGAACCAACAAAGTGGATCCAAAACAATTTTTACACAAAATTCTATATTTTGCAAAGAACACTGTAGCATGTAGTGTATGGTTTAGAAGTGAAGGACAAAGCAGCACGCGGTGCAGGAAGCTGCTGCTGGAGAGGAGCAGACACACCAGGTAGAGGATGGTCCAGGCAGGGGGGGGCATCATTAACAACTTCATTGTCTCTGAGCCAAAAACAGACCAGAGTGGCAAAACAATGTTGAAAAAAAAATTAAAAGTGTATATTTACTTCAGACGGGGTTTCTGCCACATGGATAAAAACCTCTCCACCAGAGAAGACCCTGAGAACTGAAAGCTCTGCCCCCCATTCTACTTTTAGATACTCTAGGAACCACAAGGATACCTGCAGTCTGAGAGCCATGTGCTCTGCTGAAGACAGGTAGAACAAGGTGATATCTTTGAAGATGGGGCCTGATCTTTGAGTGCTTCAGAAGTTAGACGCTAAACATTAAATTCATTTTCTGGATCTTCCAGGGAGCCAAATATGTGATGCTAAAACTGAAGGAAAGTGTATCAGACTGACACACCCTGCTTACCCTAATTATTCGAGCCAGTCCAAAGTCAGCGACCTTACAGATGAGATGCTCCCCCACCAGGATGTTTCTGGCAGCCAGGTCTCTGTGGACAATGTTTCTGTCCTCCAGGTAGCCCATCCCATCTGCAATCTGACCTCCCATGTGGATGAGATGAGCTGTGGTCAGCACCTGGCCCTCAGCAGCTGAGAAAAGAACAAACACAACATTATCCCAATGCCCAACTCTTTTTATCTATTGCCTGTTAGCTAACCTCTACAGTTAGAACACTATATTACCTGTTAGCTAACCTCTACAGTTAGAACTCTATATTACCTGTTAGTTAACCTCTACAGTTAGAACTCTATATTACCTGTTAGCTAACCTCTACAGTTAGAACTCTATATTACCTGTTAGCTAACCTCTATAGTTAGAACTCTATATTACCTGTTAGCTAACCTCTAAAGGTAGAACTTACATGTGAGGTAGGCCTTGAGGCTTCCTTTGCACATGAGTTCTGTGACGATGTAGACGGGTTCTCCTCTGGAGCACATGGCCAGCAGCTGGATGAGTTTCGGGTGATGGAGGCTCTTCAGGGCCGTAACTTCTTTCACGAACTCGTCCTGCTTTGTGTCCTCTGGAGAAACAGGAACACGAACCCTGTGACTCTGCTTGTCTCTAATGCGTTGACTATTTTCAATCCCACTGAACCTTTTAAATGTGAGCCACCATTTTTCATCTCCTGCTTTAGATTTTGATTTTCAGTCTGAACGTACATAAAACATATTTTAAAACATAAAATAAAATAGAAAAGTAACAAGGTCTTAAAAGTAGCATGTAGTCTCCTTAAGTAGTAGTCAGTAGTCTCATTAAAGACAAGGTAAATAAATAGTTTAAATAAATACATTTACCCTAAATGACCTACTAACACTTACTGGTTTAAACGTTCAATTTCCTTGTATTCCAGTTAGTGCCTAAATAAGGTTTAAAGACATTTGTTGGTTTAACCCAACAGGTTAGCCTTTTACTACAGAGATGATGATGATGAACATTTAGAAGTGTTGTCCCAAACCTCTGCAGTCATTTATGTAGAGACCAGTGAACAGAATGTGTTTTACTTTATTTTATACTCAAATGTTTCATGAGATTTAGTTGTTTTAGTGTTTTACGATATTTCCAGATTATTTTATTGTCTATTATCACACCAAGACCTTTGATCCAATTGGCTCTTACCACACTATCTATTAGTATTTGTACTTTTAATGTAGTATACAGGTGGGTTGTGTACCAGTACACTGTAAGCAGTGGATATGAGCGTTTCCCCAGAGTGTGGAGGTAGAAACAGGAAGAGATCTCTAGTTAACTGTAGATATTCTCTAAGGCAGAGAGGCAATGTTATTAAGTCATTAATAATATTATTAAAATGATGAGTTAGAATATCTACATCACCAAAAGGAGAAATAAAAAGATTTAAATCAGCAGAAAACAGTCAGCAGTGGAGGAATTTAAAACCTAGAGCTGACTTCATCCTCATGAAGAACTGCAAGATACTTGAAGGAACTGGATTCTATTTCTAGTGTTTACTACAGGTTTATTTTACTGTGTTAAAATACTGAGGGACCTCAGGCCTATGGACAATCTGAGGGACCTCAGACCTATGGACAATCTGAGGGACCTCAGACCTATGGACATTCTGAGGGACCTCAGGCCTATGGACATTCTGAGGGACCTCAGACCTATGGACATTCTGAGGGACCTCTGGCTTATGGACAATCTGAGGGACCTCAGACCTATGGACATTCTGAGGGACCTCAGACCTATGGACATTCTGAGGGACCTCAGGCCTATGGACAATCTGAGGGACCTCTGGCCTATGGACATTCTGAGGGACCTCAGGCCTATGGACATTCTGAGGGACCTCTGGCCTATGGACAATCTGAGGGACCTCAGACCTATGGACATTCTGAGGGACCTCAGACCTATGGACATTCTGAGGGACCTCTGGCCTATGGACATTCTGAGGGACCTCTGGCCTATGGACATTCTAAGGGACCTCTGGCCTATGGACATTCTGAGGGACCTCAGACCTATGGACATTCTGAGGGACCTCTGGCCTATGGACATTCTGAGGGACCTCAGGCCTATGGACATTCTGAGGGACCTCTGGCCTATGGACATTCTGAGGGACCTCAGACCTATGGACATTCTGAGGGACCTCTGGCCTATGGACATTCTGAGGGACCTCAGACCTATGGACATTCTGAGGGACCTCTGGCCTATGGACATTCTGAGGGACCTCAGGCCTATGGACAATCTGAGGGACCTCTGGCCTATGGACATTCTGAGGGACCTCTGGCCTATGGACATTCTGAGGGACCTCAGGCCTATGGACAATCTGAGGGACCTCAGACCTATGGACATTCTGAGGGACCTCAGACCTATGGACATTCTGAGGGACCTCTGGCCTATGGACAATCTGAGGGACCTCAGACCTATGGACATTCTGAGGGACCTCTGGCCTATGGACATTCTGAGGGACCTCAGGCCTATGGACAATCTGAGGGACCTCTGGCCTATGGACATTCTGAGGGACCTCTGGCCTATGGACATTCTGAGGGACCTCAGGCCTATGGACAATCTGAGGGACCTCAGGCCTATGGACATTCTGAGGGACCTCTGGCCTATGGACATTCTGAGGGACCTCTGGCCTATGGACATTCTGAGGGACCTCTGGCCTATGGACATTCTGAGGGACCTCAGGCCTATGGACAATCTGAGGGACCTCAGGCCTATGGACAATCTGAGGGACCTCAGACCTATGGACATTCTGAGGGACCTCTGGCCTATGGACATTCTGAGGGACCTCTGGCCTATGGACATTCTGAGGGACCTCAGGCCTATGGACAATCTGAGGGACCTCAGGCCTATGGACATTCTGAGGGACCTCTGGCCTATGGACATTCTGAGGGACCTGGGGCCTATGGACAATCTGAGGGACCTGGGGCCTATGGACATTCTGAGGGACCTCTGGCCCATGAACACTTGTGGTTTCCATGGTGACCATCCATTGTCTTTATGGGTGATGCGCTGATCTAAAGTGATGCATTGAGGCACCTCCTCTTGTTTTCATGTCAGTGAGACGAGCTCTGCGTATGGCCCTGCCTCCTGCCTCCTCCAGAAGCGTCAACACTACAGTAAAGCCTGGAACCCTAACCAAATCAGGGGTTTAGAGAGACGCTGAGATAGAACAGCAGCTCTTACCTTGTTTCAGCGTCTTTATGGCGACTCTCCTGTTCTCCTTGGTCCAGATTGCCTCCCACACTTCCCCAAAATGTCCTTCTCCCAGTTTCTTGTGAAGTTTGAACTCCTCTCGAGGTCTCTCCCAGGACTCCATGTCAAAGAGCTCCCGCTGCACAAACACAACAGGGCGTCAACACTTTAGCTAAGAAGCGTTAGCATGTCCTTCAGCAGCAGTGGAGCAGAGCCATGGGTGGCAGGATGATGTCACACTAAAGCTGTGTGCACTCTAATTAGCTAAGTTCTATGTTAGAGGTTTGTTTTTCAACCATCAGGCGTTTTTGTTACTGTGTTACAACAGAAGAAAGCAGAGCGATGTGACTTCCTAAAACCGGAGGCGTTCTGCCGCCCTGAGGAGACGAGGCTTTTCTCTGACGTCGCTGCAGAGAGACGGAGGCTGCACAGTGTAGAAGAACGAAGGAGTAAAGTGATGGACGGAGGTGAGAGTGACAGTCCTCCTGTTGGTGGGAGGAGGGTGAGATGTCTCGTCGCAATAGGGGAGCAGGCTCACTGACACTACCATCGTCCAACATCTGTCCTCATTAAGACGGATCGCTCCTTGCGTTAGCTATCAGATCATCTTGAGTCACTCTCCTATTTCAGCAGAAGTAGGTTAGAGTCATTTAAAAGGAAAAATGTTGAGTCAAGTAAATATTTCCCAGGTAAAATGATCATGTTAAGAATGAAACCTCTCTCTTGCGCTGCTGAGCTGTATTAGCAGGGACATTGGTGCGTCTCCATAGCAACGCTGTCTCTAGGGGTGCTCGCCCTGGTCGCCACTGTCACCTTAATTCCATGTCGGCTCTGATCCTGCGCTGTGCACTCTCATCTTCATATAAGGAGTCTGGACCTGGATCCTCTCCTCCCTCAGCGCGGCTTTGATGGGGCCGTACGTCCTACGCTGCTCTATAATGTCCGTCACATAATCTTTAGCAAAGCAGAGCTGTCTGCCGTTCACTCCAGTCTTCTGCTGCCATGGCGATCATTTATTTATTCATTAACCTTTACAGTATTTAACCAGGAGACGTCCTGGATTACCACCTATCCATATGTAAACCCACACACGCAAGGAGAGAACACGCTAACTCCACGCAGAAAGGCTGCTGCCGGGATTCAAACCTGTGACCTTCTTGCTGCGAGGCAACAGTGCTAACCACTGCGCCACCATGCAGCCCCAAAGAACCAACTCCTTAATGTGAAACTGCAAGAAGTGAACTATGATTGATCTTGGGGTTGAGGTGGCAGCTGTCTCTGGACGCCGTGCACTGCGCGCTACTGGTGCACAGGTCAGGGTTTTTAACGACCCGCGGTCCTGCACATTTGAAAACTTCTGACCTGCTCCATCCTGAACGTGCTTTTATTTAGTCTGACGTCTCCAAAATGTGCTTAAGCACGGTTCAAAGTAGGGACGTCTTGATCCGATCACAGGATGTAGGACTCGACCGGGATCGGCCACCTCCCTGATCTGGACTCACTACTATATTACAGGGTTTCCTCTACGTCTGCACCGCCATGGGAAATAAACGCCACCACACCTTCAGAAGGAAGTTTTAAAAAAATATATGTTAAACAAAGCATACTAGATAGGCCTACATACAGTCTATAGTGGTACACTTACAGTATACCAACCGGACCGACTTGACCTGACCGGGACGTCCCTAGTTCAAAGGTTACCACATTTCTCTGTCACGTTTTTTTTACAAATCCCAAAGTTTGTGGAGAAAGTGACTTACACTTTCAGATCTGTTTTTTGTGTGAGTGGGTTTTATAAAGGTGTCTATCTACAGCGGTCACGGAGCGAGAAACAGACATCTCACATCCGGGCTGTCTTTACACCTGGCTGCAGCGGCTCGCTGTTATCTTCACTCCACGCACGCACACACACACACACAGGTGTGTGACTGTAATGTGTCAAAATGACCAAAGGCCTTCAGGTTTGTCCATCAAAGTAAAAAAAAGAAGTCAATGATGGAAATGTTTCCATTAATGAGAGCGAAATCCTGACTGAAATAGCTTTAAAGGCTATTTTTAGTGAAGAGCATGCAGAGTTGTGAAACTGCTGCTTTTTCAAGTATTTTTGAAAGAAAAGGGAGATTAGAAAAAGGCCATCCTCATTAGGTCCCTGGGATCGGCCTGGACTTCTTCAGTAGAGGGGGGATAATAGAGTCTTTAGTGACGGATGGACAGTGCCAGTGGAAAGGGATGAATGGATAATAGAAACAATGAGAGGGACCAGGACCAGCAAAATAGTAGGGGTCGGATCAAGATGGCAGGTGTAAGGTTTAGATCCACGAATAAGGTCAGCAACATCAGACTCAGAGAAGGTGATGTCAGGCACCTGAGGAGAGAACCAAGCCATGGTGGATTACCTGGGACTTTTTATTTTAGTTACAGAATTCATGAGAAGGCCCTGTGATGGACTGGCGACCCGTCCAGGGTGTCCCCCGCCTCTCGCCCCTTGACCGCTGGAGATAGGCACCAGCTCCCCCGCGACCCCCTGTGGAGGATGAAGCGGCTACAGAAGATGGATGGATGTAATTCATGAGAAGAGCAATGAGAGGGCCTGAAAGTTAGACCGTCAGATCTGCTCTGCAGACTCTGGTCTAGACACGCTCATTGGAACCTCTGCAGCCCACTGATTGGTCCGTTCAGTCTCGTACCGGGCCAATCACAACGCTTAAACAGGTTGGAGGGCGGGATTAGTCGATGATGTCAGAGCGCCGACTCTGAATTTAAACATGGAGGCAGCTCAGGAACCGCGTTCGTTTGAAACGGCTTTGTCATCAACTCTAGACGATCTAGATCTGGGCTTTTCTCTGAGACCTGAACAGATAGAGGAACTTAAGGCTTTTATTCTGAAAGAGGGAACACAGTAAAAGTTGAATCTACCAGCTGGTTCCTGTTGTTGCTAAACGGCACTGATTGGTCCTAGCGCTATCCAATAGCATGTGAAGACAGTTTGATTGACAACTGTTGATCCCGCCCCTATGACTGAGTCATTTCAGTGGACCGAGACCAGGCTATAGATCCATATAGAGTCGGTTTACCAGACTATAGATCCACATAGAGTCGGTTTACCAGACTATAGATCCACATAGAGTCGGTTTACCAGACTATAGATCCACATAGAGTCGGTTTACCAGACTATAGATCCACGTAGAGTCTGGTTCACCAGACTATAGATCCACATAGAGTCGGTTTACCAGACTATAGATCCACATAGAGTCTGGTTTACCAGACTATAGATCCACATAGAGTCTGGTTTACCAGACTATAGATCCACATAGAGTCGGTTTACCAGACTATAGATCCACATAGAGTCGGTTTACCAGACTATAGATCCACATAGAGTCTGGTTCACCAGACTATAGATCCACATAGAGTCGGTTTACCAGAATATAGATCCACATAGAGTCGGTTTACCAGACTATAGATCCACGTAGAGTCTGGTTCACCAGACTATAGATCCACATAGAGTCGGTTTACCAGAATATAGATCCACATAGAGTCGGTTTACCAGACTATAGATCCACATAGAGTCGGTTTACCAGACTATAGATCCACATAGAGTCGGTTTACCAGAATATAGATCCACATAGAGTCGGTTTACCAGAATATAGATCCACATAGAGTCTGGTTCACCAGACTATAGATCCACATAGAGTCGGTTTACCAGACTATAGATCCACATAGAGTCTGGTTCACCAGACTATAGATCCACATAGAGTCGGTTTACCAGACTATAGATCCACATAGAGTCGGTTCACCAGACTATAGATCCACATAGAGTCGGTTTACCAGAC
>SSNR01000460.1:401034-411430 GCA_006937965.1 Callopanchax toddi
CCCCCCCCCCCCCCCCCCCCCCCCCAGGCAGGTCCAGATAAAACAGGCTAGATGTCTTGATCCTAGGGGCCTGGTGTGGTCTGGGAGCCCAGTGACCAGTAAAACATATGATTTTATTTAAATTTACATTCAAGAATATTCTTAAAGTGAACTGACCCACAAAATTGTGACAGATTTTTGCGATCTTGATTCGCGTTAGGCGACACGTAATGTTCATGTGTAGAAACAATGAATTCACAACAACTGACCCGTAGTGTAGAGGTCTAAGACTCCGGAGACCTGGGTTTGAGTCCCAGGTCGGGCAGGTGTCAATTTTTAATTTTCTAAAGCAGGGATTCCCAAACTGTGGTGAGCTGCCACTAGGGGGCGCAAGATGAAAACTGTAATGGAGGAAATTTGAAATAATGACACATTTACAGTGTTTTTTTCCCCACTCAGTAAAAATGTGTAAATAAACATGTATACCATCATTGTGTGGAGCTGTGGGACAATATCTGGATGAACTCTGAGTCTTTTTTCTGTCAATCATGTGAACTCTTTAGCAGACTTTTATTTTGAAGGCGACAATAACTTTTACTATTAGTTCCGGGGTAAAGTTGTGAGGAGCTGCTGGACTGTTTACCTCGTCAAATGGATATTATTTATTCAAAGAATCCTTCTTGACAGCTTGTAACAACTCTGCTGATTGATTCCATGTGTGTCCTGATTTAATCAACTCCATGGTGAGTCGTTTTCTTTGTTTCTGTTGTTTTTACTAAAGATGCAGCGCTACTTTCTGCCGCCGATGAGCTAATGGCTAACGGAGCTGGGTGTTCATTTAAAAACACTAAGCAGTTAGTTAAGAGAACCGTCAGCTTAATCCAGTGTAGTAACCTCCTGCTGACTTCCACACATTTGACCAGTACTCCCCCCCCATACACACCCACCATCTTTACAAGATAAGAGCATCACACTGAAATACGAGGGGCGTTTACTGACTGTAGGACGCGCGACTCTCACAGTAATCCTCGGTCACATATGATTTAATTATTAAACACTCAAAAGTATCGAAAATGTGTAACATTAATGATTCGTAGGTACCAGGAATTTGTTCAAATGTCAAAGGTCTCCATCCGGGGATTGGGGGTGCACGGCAAATAAAGTTTGGGACCCGCTGGTCTATAGGAACGGTTTTTTTTCTTCTTTTTTAGCACCGAGGAGGAGAACGCCTGTAGGAGCAGCTGTAGGGTTAGTCCCTAACATATTCCTGCTGATATCAGCAGTTATCCTGAGGTCTGTGTGGTTAGCCACACATGCTAATGTTAGCATAGCACCTCCCACGTCCTACGGTCTGCGTTGGCCCCGGTTCTCCCTGCTGAAAAAACCAGCATAGACCAGCATATGTTGTGTTTTGGTGCTGGTATGCTGGTCCAAAGTGATCTATTAGTTCAACCAGCATAGACCAGCATTGACCAGCATTGAATCATGTTGGTCTACCAGCATTGACCAGCAAAGACCAGCAAACAAATCATGATGGTCTTGATTTATATGCTGGTCAATGCTGGTCTATGCTGGTTTAGCTGGTAGACCAACATGATTCAATGCTGGTCTATGCTGGTTGAACTAATAGATCACTATGGACCAGCATACCAGCACCAAAACACAACATATGCTGGTCTATGCTGGTTTTTTCAGCAGGGGGAACAGCAGAACGTTCTGCTGTTCTAGGAGAGCTCACATGTAGGTGTCACCATTCTGAAACACTCTGACAAACGCTGAGGAAGAGCTTCCTCTAAAATCTCTCCTTCGTCCTCGGATTCAGGATCAAATACCTAGAGCCAATCAGAAGCGAGGGTTGTGCAGATCATTAATAATAATGAGGATCTGCTGACCTCTGCATCAGAGAATAGAAGCATCAGAGCTTTTTTCTTTATGACTCCTAAGGCTCTGATTTACACTGGAGAACACTGGAAATGGATTAAATAAACCAGTAAGGCTCACCTTTAACGCGCAGGCTTGTGTAGTTGTGCGTATGAACACACAGGTCTAGCGCAGCATGCAGCTGATGCAGAGAACCCTCCTGCCCCTCGCCATAACTAGTGAAGTGAAGACCTCTGGACATTCTACTTCCAGTAAACTTCCAACAGCCATGGCCAGCGGCAGACTGGCATTCTGGAGAAACGGGAGGTTTCCCGGTGGTCTGGCCGTTAATGTGGCCCGCTTGGTGATTGCCGACGGTCAGGACGAGCTTGATAAATAAATAAACAATCCATCATGGGGCTCATCAGGGCATCTGGTCCACAAAGACAGCCCTCCTCTCTGTGAGTCAGAGCCTGTCAACGCGCTACCCGTCCACACGCCACAGAGCGCACACGCCACTGCAACTTTAGGCTAAATCGACCGAGATCAACAGGATAAGAAGAAAGGAAGTGGAGCAGAAAGGGAGACCTAAGCTAGTCTGGACACAGACGTCTCCAAAATACTGACGTGTGTCAGGAAGGGACGAGGTGAGAAATCAACAAGGAGGTTAGCTAGTGGGCTACTAAGGTTTTAGGTTGTAGCAAAGCAATGTGGTCAAATACAAACACATGACATTAATCCTGAACTCCTTGTCATATTGTTTTATTAACCAGCTTCATTTCATTGAGATTAAGAACAGCTGCTGAGCCGAGACACTGCATTCAAAAGTCTCCACGACTAAATGTGAACTGGGGCTGCAACAACCAATCGATAACGTCGATCAAATTCGATGATTAGATGTGTGCAACTTCAAAACATTAATAAAATGTAAAGATCTATAGTATAAGTGTTGCTGTTAATAACACACTACCCTCTCTATCACTACTGCTCCGATGACAGATTTCATGGTTTCGACCTGAGCCTGCTCTCTGAGGCCATCTTCTTCTTGGGTTTCACGTAGCGCCACATCTTTAGTAAGACAAAAGAAGCAAACGACTCGGCGTGGAGGGAAATCAGGACTAGGGTGACCAGACGTCCCGTTTTACCAGGGACAGTCCCGATTTTGAGTCCCGTGTCCCCGAGGATTTTACAATCCCATTATATTGTCCCGTTTTTACCCAGCCTGTGTCCCGGTTGTCCCGGTTCTAAACCAAAGTAATGGCTTACACTGCGAATCTCTTATTAAAATATCAATATTTTAAAGTAAGTTAAGGTGATAAGATGCAACTTTTTCATATGTTTAAATCTTCTCCTTGAGCCAGTCTGTGTTAATCTGACTCTTTACAGAGTTAATGAAAAGTCACTTAGCCCCATCTGGTGGTTAGATCCAGAATACCACGATTGTAAGATCTCCGTCGCCGTCACGGTACCCAGGAAGTCACGTGTCTCACGAGGGTTAGGCTAACCCAAAGTGGCTAGCTGTTATGCTAGCTCTGGAGTGTTTTTAGCTCATGATTCCTGATTTTCCCATCTCTCCCTGCTTGAACACAGCTGATTTCTTTGAAGGAGTAAATAACCGCTCCTGTAGAAAGCTATGAAGGCTGAGGAGACATTTCAACAGGTAGATTTAGGCGTTTAGAAGCTGAAACAATATGCTAACTTGTGTAATGCAGTGATTTAAAACGGACACCAGAGGGCGCCCAAAACAAGCTAAACTGCATATTATCACTTTAAGGTAAAAATAAGTTTTAATCAATGAAGGAAAACAGAGAAACGCCGCCGGTCGGCAGAGTGAAGGCAGTCAGCGAGGCGACTCCCCTCCGGTCTCTGGCTGCAGCAGCGAGCGTTCTGTGAGTCGGAGAACGTAAACAGTGTGTGGAGCGATGTTAGCGCCACAAACAGCGATACAGTCTGTAGGAAGACTGTGAGGTACTGCTCTAACACCACAAACCTCATGAAACACTTTAAATACATCACAAGACGGAGTGTGAAGACGTGATGAGGAGGAGGTCTGGAGGAGAGAGGAGCTGCTACACTTTGGTTCTGTTATTCAGACACTGAGTCTCTTGTATTTTTAATCCACAGCATCCTGTTTAATCAGGTTTCATTTAGAAGGTAAAGGATGAGACTGAAAAAACGCTTGACTTTAGGAACAAAAACACAAGAGTCAGAGATAGTAAATAAAATACATTTAAATAGCAGAACAGATAGACTCATTTTGCTTCATTTTATCACCACTGTGGTTTGGCTTCAGTTGAAACCCTGACGCTCTATAAAACATCCACGCACATGTAATCTGTCTATGCAACAGGAAACATCCAGTAAAGAGCTGCAGGAGCTCCGCTGGAATGTTTCCCTGAAACCCCAGATTCAGTATTTCATCAGGTTTAATGTGGAGCTGATTGGTTTAAGTTTAGAGATTACAGACAGAACAAGTGTTGTTCACATAAAACTCTTAATGTTAACTTTAACAATAAAAAGATCATAGTAAAATATTCCCTGGGTTAGATCAATAAATAGATCCCAGTCAGACTGTTCATTCTGCCCCTGGATCAGTCCAGGTGTTCTGACTGAATATTTCATAATGGAGGTGTTGACTCATGGATGCAAATATGTCATTCATTTATTTAATGATGTATTTTACTGGCAAAACAACAAATGTGATTTAAAAATACAGAATTGTTTCTATAAAAATGTTGCACTAAAAAGATTTTTAAAAGAATGTCCTTATTTTGAATATAAATGTTCAAATATCACTACTTTAACATTTTCCACAATAAAAAGCCATTAAAGGTCACCATCAACGAGACGTCAACCTGTCATTTTGGGTCAAATTGAAGTGTCCCAGTTTTTAGTTTAGATAACCTGTCCCCTAATCAGGACACGGTATGGAGTCAGTCGGCAGGGTGGTCACAAGCTGTCAGGGAGGAGGTAAACATTCAAGTAGCGCCACGCAACATCGCAAAGGTCGTCCCCTTCAAAATAAAGGTCTGCTCGTAGAGTTCACATGACGGACAGAAAAAAGACTCCGAGCTCATCCAGGTACTGTCCCACAGCGCCACACGGAGGATCTCTGATGTAGTGGATCACTCCTATTGGTTTCTCTAGATCCTCGTTACCTTCATCACCGATCTCAGTCGCTGAAAGGAGCTCAGTCCAATACGGGGAAACTCTGGTGTTCCTCAAGGATTTTCACTTGGGCCACTGCTTTTTTCAGTTTTTATTACTGACCTTCCCCTTTGCTGTGCATCTGTATGCTGATGATACCATTTATATCTCTAAGTCCACCTCACTTTAAACTCAGGAGTGCCTTCTGTCTCATTTTGATAGCTTACAGCTTTGGCTGAACAACAACAGACTCCTCCTTAACAGATCTAAACCTTACACACATCTCCCCCAGAGACAGAAGTCTGCTTCAGCATCATCAGAACTCTCAACTTACAATTTTTAGACTCTCTGCGTCTAAGATGTGTTGACAAAGTGAAACATTCAGGCGTTTGGCTTGAATCTGACCTTTCTTTTAAAGCGAACATTCAGTCAATCACTAGTAGAGACTGTTATTGACCAACACCAAGTCCAGAACGGACGCAGTCTGGTTTCCGTACAGCTTCTTCCACAAAGACAAAAACCCACAGAGTCCAACCTGATCCTTCAGACCGGCTGAGGTGCGGCGTGGCGTCAGAGCTCTGGTTCCCTTCAGCATCAAGTCTACGTTTTCTAGACGCCACATCCGGCTTTTCATCAAGTTAATGCGCCAAACAGGAAGTGAGACATGAGCTGTGAGGTGCATCCTGTTTATGTCAAAATAAACTTTAGCTACACTGATCAAGTTTACACAGTTTGAATAAGAAGCAACATGAATAATGAAGCAAATCATTAAACTATATAAAAACAGAGTGTGCTGCTTTGTAGGACAAGGAAAGTGAATAAAAAACGCCCAACAAGAGACCGAGGAGACGGGTTTCACCAGGTCCTGGTTCTACTGGTTCTTGTCACGTGAACAGCCAGGTTCTCTCTCTGGACGTTCTGCACACAAACCAGGCTGTGTGAACTACAGTCTGCATGGAAGCCGTACGGAAACCGGACCGCGTCCCTTCTGGAGCGGTGTGCACCAGGAGGGAGTCCAAGTCAGTCCGACCCAACGGACCAGTCACCAACAGAGTCCTAACAGCTTTCTGTACGGGGCTGGGGAGGGACATGTCCATCGAGGACACATGACAATAATGGACCAATAAAACTTCATGACAAAAATACTTTGTTATTATTTTACTGTTTGTTCATAGGATGTGTTTGTGTAGTTTAAGGGAGGATCTCAGAGTGAAACTCAGTGTTTTTCTCTTTAAGACTTTTAACAAATGAAGACTTCATTCTTACAACTGAAACTAATAAACAGAGTTTTTGTGATTCAAACAGAAAGAAATCTATTCTGTGAATAAAACCAACCAAAGATCAGGTTCACCGTCGCTTTCACACAGTGTGAGTCCAGGACCTGGAGCTGGACCTGGTCCTGTAGAGACTGGTTCTCACATGGAGCTGGATCCTGAGATTTATTACATACTGACAAATAAACAGATTTCATTCAATATTAAACACTCAATAGTGTTAAAACCGTCCCCGTTTAGATTCAGGGGTAGTGCTGGGTGTTGTGGCCAATTTCCCAAATCGACTCGATTCATAAGCTCTGAATCGATTTATCACGACTCGATTCATAAGCTCTGAATCGATTTATCACGACTCGATTCATAAGCTCTGAATCGATTTATCACGACTCGATTCAGTCTGGTCTTAAATAATCATTCAGGCTCAACTGTGTTCCAAAATACAAAAAACCTTCAAATGTATTATCACCAGTTTAATCTCTGACTGGTGAGCGAACCAGACGGTGATAAACTGTAAACAGAACGTCAGGTTTCATCAAGGGGAAAAATCAATCTCAGGCCTAATCAATCGATTCTGAAAAATGGATATGAAATGGATTTACCAGGACCTGGACTGAAGTCCGTGTGTGCGTGTGTGTATGTGTGTGTGTGTATATGTGCGTGTGTGTGTGCGTGCGTGTGTGTGTGTGTGTGTGTTTTCCGCTGGGTAAACCAGACCTCTGACGTCACTATCAGGTTTTCCTGGACCCCCCAGGCTGTGTGTGGACCCGGACCGGAAGCGGCTGGACTCACTTGTGCTCAGAGAACTCGTCCCGCAGCAGAGACACGTAGCTGGCCGGAACCAGTCCGGACTCCAGGGACCCGGTCAGCTTCCTGGCCAGGACGTAGCCCCCCCTCTTCTCCAGGACCGACAGCTTGTCCCCCTCCCGGACCGACAGCTCGTCCTCGCTTCGGGCCTCGAAGTCGTAGAGAGCCGCGTACAGCTGGACCGGACGCTTCCGGGGCGAAGGGGGTCGGACGTCCGCGGACACGGTCCGGATCTCCGCCTTCCGGGCCGCGGGGTTCGCGATGACCAGGTTCCGGTCCGGGACCTCGGGCCAGATCCGGTTCCACAGCCTGCTGAGACAGGGACAGCAGCAGCGGCAGCAGGTCTCCATCCCGGACTCAGGTCTCCAGACCACCGGGACCAGCAGCCGCTCGGTTTCTCTCTGCCGGGGAACAGAAACCTGCCCGGATCGGTCGGTCCGACCGGACCAACCGGTTTCTGTTGTTAGTCAGCATGGACCCGCTGAGGGAGGCGGGACGGGAAGACAGGCCGCCTGAACCGGATCAGGGCCCGGAGACGACTCGGTACTTTGATCGAGCTGGGGTCCAGGACACGGTGGTCCCCTGTTGTCCTCAGGAGGTCCCATCTAGTCCCAGGTGGTCCCCTGTTGTCCTCAGGAGGTCCCATCTAGTCCCAGGTGGTCCCCTGTTGTCCTCAGGAGGTTCCATCTAGTCCCAGGTGGTCCCCTGTTGTCCTCAGGTGGTCCCATCTAGTCCCAGGTGGTCCCCTGTTGTCCTCAGGAGGTCCCATCTAGTCCCAGGTGGTCCCCTGTTGTCCTCAGGTGGTCCCATCTAGTCCCAGGTGGTCCCTGTTGTCCCAGGTGGTCCCCTGTTGTCCTCAGGAGGTCCCATCTAGTCCCAGGTGGTCCCCTGTTGTCCTCAGGAGGTCCCATCTAGTCCCAGGTGGTCCCCTGTTGTCCTCAGGTGGTCCCATCTAGTCCCAGGTGGTCCCCTGTTGTCCTCAGGTGGTCCCATCTAGTCCCAGGTGGTCCCCTGTTGTCCTCAGGAGGTTCCATCTAGTCCCAGGTGGTCCCTGTTGTCCCAGGTGGTCCCCTGTTGTCCTCAGGAGGTCCCATCTAGTCCCAGGTGGTCCCCTGTTGTCCTCAGGTGGTCCCATCTAGTCCCAGGTGGTCCCCTGTTGTCCTCAGGTGGTCCCCTGTTGTCCTCAGGAGGTTCCATCTAGTCCCAGGTGGTCCCTGTTGTCCCAGGTGGTCCCCTGTTGTCCTCAGGAGGTCCCATCTAGTCCCAGGTGGTCCCTGTTGTCCCAGGTGGTCCCCTGTTGTCCTCAGGAGGTCCCATCTAGTCCCATGTGGTCCCTGTTGTCCCAGGTGGTCCCCTGTTGTCCTCAGGAGGTCCCATCTAGTCCCAGGTGGTCCCCTGTTGTTGTTGAAGAGTTTAAACAGATCCATATTAAACCTGGACCTAAAAACAACACACACTCTAGTGGAACTATATGTCCCCATTACGTCCATGTGTCTCAGAGGACATGTCCCCATCATGTCCATGTGTCTCAGAGTCTCCGTCTGTATACGAACGTTGTTTCAAACCTCTCAGACGATGAAACTGACTCAAAGTCAGGAGCTGCTCAGAACCAGGACCAGGTTTAGTCTAGTGGACAGGATTTGTGTTTACAGAAGTAGGTCTCCATGGAGACGCTGCGTCATGTCCTTGCTCTGTTCAGCGGAGGCTTACAGCTGTTCTTTGTCATAAAGTAGTCCCTAGTCTAAAATAGTTCCTGTGATTCCTTCTTGTTACTTTTTATTTTCTCTTCCAGTCGATCTGTTTACTGAGGTCACCAGGCTGAACTAGTATCACTAGTATCACTACTGAGGGAGTTTTAAGGACTTTTTTCTCACAATGCTAGTAGTTACCATTCACTTACAGTGTTTAACGCTAAGCTAATGCTAAAGGAGTCCTGCTGGATCAGGAGAACAGCTGGACTGGTTCTGACTCTGAGGAAAATGACTATAAATCACTTTCTGGTGGAATGTCCCTTTAATAAAAGGTAACAATGTCCTGGGAGTTTTGGCTGCAGTTGGTAGCAAGAAGGTTGCAGGTTTGAATCCCAGCTGTAGTCTTTCTGTGTGGAGTTAACATGTTGTCCCCGTGCGTGGGTGTCCCCCACAGGTCAAACGTCCTCTAAACGAATCAACATCACAGCAGGAATGTTCATGTTGCAGTTTGGTTGATCTGCTGTGAGGGTTCTGTCGTCCATAAAGGGTTTTAGACTTCACACCGTCCTCCATCGGGTCAGAACATCTCCCAGTCCAACACAACAGAGCCCAGCAACACCAGCGACTGACGGGAGGAGGGGGTTCACATCCCTATGGTTAGCATGTAGCTCTAGGCAGAGTGGTCGCCTGGCAACCAGAGGGTTGGCAGTTTGAGCCCAGCTCCCATCGTGTCCTTGGGCCAGACACTTCACCCACCTGGTCTGCTGGTGGTCAGGAGGTGGCGCTGAGTACAGGATGAACTGGGTTTTGATCCCATTTCTAAAAACTTTATGGACAAAAAGAGCGAGGAGCTGTTTGATAGATAGCACACTTTATTTGTATATCTGTGACGCACAACTTTAGAGAAACGAAGCAAAACAAGAAGAACTGAAACTGTAGAAAAACATTTTAGCATTAGCAATGACATCACAGAACATCTTCTTCTGCTGACCAGAGTGATATGTTCTCCTCGCTCCCAGGTAGACAAGAACCCAGAATTCACCTGGCCCCGGTTTCACTTCACCTAACAGACAGGATCAGATAGATCCAAACCTTAAAGCTCAGGTACAGGAAGAGGTCTTCACTGGTAAATAGAATAATAATAAACCCAACAGATAGAAAAGAATCGGGTCCAACAGAAGGGGACGGGGCCTCGGTTGGGTTTTACAAAGCGGTGTCATTTACTTTTCCTGAGGTGGAATTTTGTTTTCGGCAGACGAAGTTCTGCTAAATAAACTAAGACGACCCGGAGACGGGTCTGTAATGGCTTTTCATCCTCCCCACACCAGCAGAGGATCCAAGTGGCTTCACGTGAACTCACAAGAACCAGGTCTGCCTCCCAACCCGGCGGACCCTCAGCTCCCCTAGCCCCACCCCCTCAGCTCCCCTAGCCCCACCCCCTCTGTGAGTCCAGACCCCCTGAACGCGGCGCTACATGATAAGTAATGACATGCTAACGGGACAAACGACATCGTCCACTTCCTGTCTGTACGTAGAGATGAACGAATGGAGTGACCACAAGAGGTGTGTGTGTGTGTGTGTGTGTGTGTGTGTGTGTGTGTGTGTGTGTGTGTGTGTGTGTGTGTGTGTGTGTGTGTGTGT